>PVHX01010046.1:0-72535 GCA_004024805.1 Geosciurus inauris | reverse complement strand
ATGTGCTCTACCATTGAGCTGCATCTCCAGCCCACATCTTCGACATTTTCAAATGTGTTTTAGGAAGAGCCCCTCATTTTACAATGGAAATTATTTTCCAGATCTAATATCTTTTGATATATGTTAAATACATGGACAGTGTTATGAAACATCTATCTGATACCATTCTCAAGTATAAATGGAGTTTTTTGTTGTTGTTTTTTTTTTTTTTGGTACCGGGGATTGAACTCAGGGGCACTCAACCACTGAGCCACATCCCCAGCCCTATTTTGTGTTTTAGGTAGAGACAGGGTCCCACTGAGTTGCTTAGTGCCTCGCCGTTGCTGAGGCTGACTTTGAACTCTTGATTCTCCTGTCTCAGCCTCCCAAAGTGCTGGGATTACAGGTGTGAGCCACCGCGCCTGGCTTAAATGGAGTTCTTGAACGATACATGAAAAAATAGCTCATTAGTTCTGTGTAGTAGAGCAAACTAGAAATTGAGGTGATTGAACAAGGTGAGGGGATACACAGGAATTTCTAAACATTGTATTTTTACCCTATTGTGGATTTGAAGTTTTTATTATGTATGTTCATTGATTTTATTTAAGAAAAAAAAATCAATAAAGAAAGTACCAACTGTTGTGGAAATAAAAAAAAAAAAAAAAAAAATAGAACTTGGTCATCATTAATCAAATTAAATGCCTAAGCCTAGTCAGTACTCCTAACCATCCTTCCTTTGGGGTAAGTTTCCTGCTACTCCATTCCCCACCCTAAGTGACTGACAGTAGGGCAGCTGGCCACTTACCCAATGCATGGATTGGTCTGGTATCTTGGTGCCGTGTAGGAGAAAGGAGAGATGTCCTTGTCGACAAAAGACCCAAAGCCCAACCGAAAGTTACTGGTGAGCTTCCTCATCTCCTCAGCAAGTTTGGTGCCCAGGCTCCGGATGTTGTCCAGGTCATCCTTCATGGACAGGGAGAGGTCCATCAGGTAGTACAAGTCCACAGGATAGTCCTCCACCTGGCGAACCTGCAGCTGGAAGGTGGTCTGGTCACCTGTGCCAATAGAGAGGCCACACATCTTAGAGGCCACCCAACTTGCTGGGGGCTTTCAAAGCTGCTCCACCTCTTGCTTTTCTTTGTTGATGGTGTACCTCTCAGAAGAAAGATTTTTCTTAGAAGTAAAGTGCTTGCAGGAAATATGGTGCCTCAGGTGAAGTCCCAGATTCCCCTACCCAAATGCTTGTCTCAGCATCTCTAATGCAGTTCTTTAACAACCAAGCTCCCTGGTGGAATTCTATTTTCTCAGCAAAAAGCCCTTGGATAGGGCTGGAATTGTGGCTCAGTGGTAGAGCGCTTGCCTCGCATGCATGAAGCACTGGGTTCGATCCTCAGCATCACATAAAAATAAATAAAGATATTATGTCCATCTACAACTGAAAAAATATTTTTAAAAAAAGACCCTTGGATAACTGGTAGACAGTGAGCCAGACAATTCCATGGACACAAACTGGGTGGAGAGTAGCCCACCACCATATTCCCCTGTAGAGAAGGCGCTAGACCAGATGGAAAGGTGAATGTCAGAAAGCAGGGAAGGAATTAACAGAGGAGTGAACATGAGTGAGAACCACGTGGGGAAAATACAGACACACAAGTCAAGGGAGGGCAAGCAAAAAAGACAGCTACCTAAAATACCCCAAAGGGCAAAATCTAGGCCTGTGCCATGTCACTCGTCTCTATTTCTATTTCCCTAGCCATTCACCAGACAAGACTATTTAATTCTTCCACATATTTGACATTTGGGGACATCATAAACCCAACTCATTATCATCAGAAATTACATGTATAAATACAGGAAGATGGATTCCAAATTTTAGCTTCATTTAACAGAAAAGGAGAAGAAACAAAAAGAGAAGAAAAAAGAATGACTACCAAAAAGAACAGAAAGAAAAAAGAAAGACACCACTAGATTTGTTGACCAGTTACAAGAAAATGATTTTTGGTTCTACAATAAGAGAGCTAATAGAAAAATGGAATTAATTCACAGAAAGAGATCAAGGGAAAGAGCCAGTGTCTGAGTGTGTCCTTTGCTACCTCACTGTCCAAGATTTAGAGACAGACCCAAGTTAGGATAATTATCAGGACCCAGGATAATGATCCCTACATCATTTCATAATTTCTGAAAGCAAATCACTTAGAATCAACTTCAAGGTTCAGTTTATATCAGGTAATTCGACCTGGCTTGGGCTTATTAACCTTTCAGGAGTACTAAGACATGGCCTGTTTATCCCACAGCAGAACTATTCATGCACAATTCAAATGCAGAAATATTCTTTGCATGTTTAGAGGTGTACCAGCCAAGGTGGCCTTGCTTGTGCCCACGGGGTCTACACAGATTAGCTGCACTCGCATCCAGAAAAGCCAGTCTTTCATCTCTAGCTGACAGCCAACAAGCCAAAGGCTCCCTGCACCTGCAGAACAGAGAACCCCATCCAATATGCCCCCTCTCCTCCCACCACACACAATGCATATTTCATGGGCTAGACCAGGAAGAATCCAGTGATCAAAAGATTTCAGTTCAAGTTCCATTTCTGTCCTTCGACTACAGGTGCAACCTGAGCCTTGATTTTCTTAAATATGAAATAAAAATAAAAACAAAGTTCATGGTGCTGACTGAGGTGTGATACACTGGTATGGAAGAGAAAAGTCCTATAGCAACAAAGCCTTCCACAAATGAAGTATGATCATTATAATTACTATTTGCTGCCAAAATGGCAGCTCCAAGCCTGCTTCCCGGGATGTGTTTTGCGTGTACTGTTGTAGCTACCTCAGGACTGATGGAGTTTGCATTGCTTATTGGTATGAGTCTATTTTTAAAAACCATCAGTCTGACTCAAACAGAAGAAATGTTTGAGATTTCTTCCAGAATGAATTCCGGACTGCTGCAGTATGTCTCTGGCTCCCATCAGGCAGACAGAGCAGGTCCCTCCATAGGGGCTCTTGGATGCCACCCCACAGAGGGGCTGAAGAGGGAGGATCTGGAGGATGGAACATCCCCATTGGCCTTTTTTTTTGGTACCAGAGATTGAACTCCGGAGTACACACACACACACCCCTTCTCAAAGCAAGGCTATAAATATTTTAAAAGATTATTTGTCCTGGTTTTTCAACCACTGAGCCACATCCCCAGCCCTGTTTTGTGTTTTATGTAGAGACAGGGTCTCACTGAGTTGCTTAGTGCCTCGCCGTTGCTGAGGCTGGCTTTGAACCTGCGATTCTCCTGTCTCAGCCTCCCTAAGTGCTGGGATTACAGGCATGCGCCGCCGTGTCTGGCTCCCCATTGGCCTTCTCATGGGCAGACGAACCCCAAGTGGACACAGCCTGCAATCAGATCTCCTCCATCCAATTCTATCCCCTCTTGGCAGGTTCTCCTGCATCTTCGTTCACCTGTTCACCTTCCCCTTAACTTTTAAAATTTAGAATCTACTTCTGCCTTTTTGCAGATTGTGAATAATTAAAATGGGTGCTTTAAGACCAGTAAACAGAGAATTGTCTTAGACTCAAGGAGACACCCATAGACATCACCCTAGAAGTATCACTAGGCTTGGAAAAAACAAAGCTGAGTTTGGTCCCAGCCTGGTCACCAAGGACTTTGGGGACTTTAGTTCCTTTAAACTTGCTGCTCAGCTTCTGTTTAGTCAAGTGGGGAGGATAGGAACTATCCTGGGGATCAAAAGAGACAATGTACATAAACACCACACAAATGCTCCTACACAAGGAAATCTTTGACCTCAATTCCCCCAAAAGGTCAATTATCGAAGCTATTTCCTGTGGGAATAAAAAGAGAGAGAAAATTCTTCCAGAAACTTGAATTGAATGGCTACAGCCATGGGTGTATAAATTTAACTCCAAATTTTCCAGACATGAAGGCAAAGACAGAAATAAGATGTGATATTTATAGGTCCCAAACTCTGCTAAGAAGGTTGTCTATTACTGAAAAATTTCTTGGCATTAAATTCTAAGATAAACTGATCACTAAGAAAACACACACACACACACACACACACACACGCACACACACACCCCTTCTCAAAGCGAGGCTATAAATATTAAAAAAGATTCTTTCTCCTGATTTCCCAAAAAGAGAGGGAGGTAAGAAAGAGGGGAATGCCATTCATATTTGGAATGAAGTTTTATTGCCACCTCCACTATGCTTGATTTTAAATACCACAAATACCTGAATAGGCTTTGGTAATGACGGAATGTTCTGCCAAGAGATTTTGGAGGGATGGACATTCCTGCTTATACTCTTGGCTTGAGTGTCAAGGTTCCAGCACACCAACGTCCCAGCAGGAGAGGCCTTCAGCCAAAGGCGAGTCTGTCACCAATGGTGACGGGCACTCTCTGCTGGGAAGTCTGGGGCACATTTCCCACCTAGAACCACACAGGCTCAGATACTCTGCCCTTCCACCTCCCTTCCAGTCATGCTGCTCCCCAGCACTACTTGAGATTAAAGTAGCCCCCTCCACATACCCAGCAGGGTGAGAAGCACTTCTCATCTTCACTAGCAGTGCCTGACTCTGGTGACACCACCCCAGGCCACATGCCCAGATCCATCATCCCTTGCTGCCCTCTCCTCATAGGATCCCTTCAGGCTTGGACCCCTTCTCTTTCAGTTTGCTCCACATACTCTCTTCCTGGGGACCAGTGGCAGGATCAGAGAGACAGAATAAAGCAAACTCCAAAGAGAAGCTGATCAGCTGGCACCTGTGAGGATGAAGGTGCTCTCTCAAGCGGCCCCTCACGGCCTTCTGGGTGTTCCTCTTCCCAGGGCACCCAGCTCCAGCTGCATTTTGCACAGAAGTCCTTTTACTGTTTCATTCTTTTTTTTTTTTTTTTTCTTTTCCAATTTTAGATACATTTCTTTTTTTTCCCCATACTTAATGTATTTATTTGTTCTATTTAGGTTTACATGATATCAGAGAGCAATTTGATTCATTGTACACAGATGGAGGACAACGTTTCATTTCTCTGCTTCATTCTTAAGTACAGGCTGTCTCGCTGTAATCAAGAATCAGCTAGCAATCCACCTGAAATACAATTTTTAACATTTTCTTCTTTCAGCTCTTCCTTCAATAGAAAGCGAAAAATTCGATTTTTCCTTAGGAATATGTCTCAAATGACAAACATTTCTGGAGAGTGAATAAAGAATTCCAGCAAGAACTTTTAAGATTGATTATTCTTCATGTGTTAAGACAAGTGTTATCTCAGCAAAGATTCTTGCCACCCCCCAATAAATGTGAGTGGCTCTAGATTGGCTAGAATTACCCTTCCATGCTAGAAACTGAAACAAAGAAGGGAAACATAAAAATCACCTACGTGGAAACAAGATTACAGCTGAGTACAGAATTAGGGTCCTGGTGCACACATTATGTAGGAACAGCTCTTTATTGTTCATTATAGAAAAAGGTAAATTGTATCCTGGAATTAAATCCAGACCTAGACCCAAAGAATCATCTCCCTGATATAGAACACAGCTGCGCTGCACAGTATCCCACTGGCCATCCTGAAATCCTGACTCCTGACAGATGGAGTCATGGAACAAATCATTGAAAGATCCGAGCACAGGCTCTGTAGTTCTAATTTCTTTAGAACAGCCCTTTGTCCATCCACCATCAAAAGCCCTTCACCCTTTTAAGTATGTACATTGTTAGTCCAGGGGCAATATCTATGCCAGTAATTGGCACCTCCAAAATGTAACTTAAGGGCTGGGATGTACATCTGTGGTGGAGCACTTTCCTCATGTGGGGCCCTAGATTTGATCCCCAGCACCACAAACAAAGCAGAACAGAACCTGAAAGGAGAGAGGAGAAAACCCATAAGTAGGGGCTGGCAGGAAAACAGCCACCAACCACATGTAGCTTAGTTAAGACAATTGTACCAATGTCATTTTCCTGGTTTGGATAACACACTCTGGTTAGGTCAGATGTTATCACGGGGGACAGATAAGGATACATGGGAAATTGGTTATTGTTTTTGTAACTCCTTGTGAGTCTAAAATTATGTTAAAATAAAAAGTTTTAAATGCACACACACAAAAGCTAACAAAGTCATTATTTAAGAAGCTAAAGGATTGAGATGAATAATGACTTTAAAAAACCCATTTCTAACTATCCTAGAGTTTCAAAACTACCTCTAGCTTTTGACCATCTCAATAAGATTTACTTTAAAGTTTATGTCTTCTTAAGGGTTTTATGTCCTTTGTTAGTTTTTTTTTTTTTTAAGTTCTTGTCCTGACATATAGTTTCCAGTAATGAAATAAAATGGAAAACATGATCCTGTGTTTATACAAAATCCTGCTTAAAGTTTGGCAGTTCTTCAAAAAAATTTAAACATTGAATTACCATATGATCCAGCAATTCCACTCCTAGCTATATTCCCAAGATTATTGAAAACATATGTCCCCATAAAAACTTGTACTTGGAAGTACATTAATTGCCCAAAATGGAAACAGCCTAAAATGTTCAACAGCTAAAATGTGGTATTAACTACATGTACACAATGGAATATTATTTGGTCATAAAAAGGGATAAAGTACATTCTACAACATGAATAAATGGTCACTTGCTATATGACTAACAGGAAATACCCAGCATAGGCAAAATCATAGAGATAGAAAGTGGACAGATAGAAGGGGAGAGGGTAGGATAAGGAGTAACTGTTAATGGGTTCTAGGTGTTTTGGGGATGAAAATGTTCTGGAATTAGTGGTGATGGTTATGTAACCTTGCAACGAAGAACCACTGAACTGTACACTTTAGAATTGTGAATTCTATGGTATATGAGTTATACCTCAATTTAAAAAAAAAGAAAACCAAATTTAAAAGTGCTGTTCAACAAAGAACATTTTTCTTTTTCTTTCTTTTTCATTTTCTCCTTTATTTATCCCAGAACAAGAGCTTGGTCTTCATGAAGCATCTTTCATGTCATGCTGAGACCTGTCCTTGAGCAGTTTTGCACACAGCTGACAAAGAGTTACACATTTCACTCAACAAATAATTAGTATGAGGTGTAGGGCAGAGAGCAGGGGGAAAGAAGTAACATTTTCAAAAGTATAAAATTAAAAAAAACAATTCCTACCTACCTGAAGAATCCTCAGATTTGGGAGGATTTCCCTGAGGTAAGAATGCACTTAACAAATAGAAAATTTTGCTAACTGCAACATGTCATTCTTTGTTTTCCCAGATAAATGGGGTTGACTTGTACTCCTATTTATAAATATTAAGATTATATTTTCAAAAACTAAGAGACCCTATTGGTTTCCAGTATTTCTATATTTAGAAACATAGTCACAATGGTATTAGGAATTCAGATTTTCATCCTATCTCTCCCTGGTCTTCACCTGTACAGACTAAAACATCCTCTTGGTTTGGGTGTGTCTTCATGGGCAGCCGGTCCTCCTGTCACCACAAGCCCCCCAGCCCTGGGCTCTCCAGGGATAACCCTTCACAGGAGTGGCCTTCACACAGCACCTGCATTTTATAGAAACACAGGATCATGTTTTCCTTTTCATTTCCAACACGGGGAATAGTATCATGCTTGCCAGAAGATGTGACTATACCCAGTAGACTAATTTCTCTTTTCTTTAATTGAGTATATATTGCAAATGGCATAAACCTGCCATGGCTCAAACAGCTTCTCTAACTCCTCATGGGGCTGTTTTAAAAGCCAGTTGGTCAGTCGAGCCAGTCTCTCTGCTTACAGTTGTGCTTTAATTTTAATTTTTAAAACAGGAGTTAAAACTGTAACATCTTTGGCTTTGTGTGACATCCAACTCTTTCCTCAACTAAATCTACCCTAAGGAATAAGGATTTTCTTCCTTATACCGAGGGTATTCTTGGAGAGAACCCCGCAGGTTCTGAGAGCTATTCTAGATGCAGAGCTTCAAAAACACAAGCAAGAAGCCCCCCCGCGATGTTGATGCTGAAACTACAAATCCTTTAGGAGATGTGACTTTTGGTCCTTATCTTCAAAGATTATTGAATGAAAACAGCACAAAATTACAAATACATTCTGACTATAAGCATACAAAAATACAAACACATGTAAATAAAGACAGAGGGTATAGTAAAAGTAAAAAATGATAATGGGTCAAAATGGATGATTTTTCTAGAATTTCTTTTCAATTACTGTTATACTATTATTATGATAAAAAGAAAGATACAGCATTCATATTAGTTGATATCCATGTCTATACTACACAATGTTCTAATATCCCAGTAGTCGCCCCTACATCCCCTGCTGAGTTAGAACCCTCCGCCCTGAGCCTGTGAGCATGTGAGTCCTTTTCCACAGGGTACATCACTCCACATTGGGGCTCAGCTGATTCTGCTCCCACCCTCACAGTGCTGTGAGGACTCCTCCATCTCCTCTCTCATCCTAGAATCCCACCACACAAATAGCTGAGTGCCACTTATAGCAAGAGGATTTGTAAAACTCTCAACTTCAGATAATCCTACTTCTGATCTCTAGGCAGCCAATCCAGTAGTTTGGGCATCCTCATTCAAACCTGCATCTGGCACCTTTGGTCATTATCCTTTGAAATTAATATTTTAACTTCTTAAAGTTCTTTAATACAAAAAGTCTCATGTAATCCTCTGAAATGCCAGTCAGGGTCTAGAGAAAGACCCTGAAATGCTAAGGGGTGGAATAACCTGCTGTTATGATTTGAATGTGAGGTGTCCCCAAAAACTCACGTGTGAGGCAATGCAAGAAGTTCACAGGAGAAACGATTGGGTTGTGAGAGTCTTAACCCAGTCAGTGAATTAATTCCCTGATAGAGATTAACTGAGTGGTAACTGACGCAGTAGGCTGTGGCTGGTGGAGGTGGGAACTGGGGCGTGGTTTTAGGTATATATTTCCATCTGGCAAGTGCAGTCCCTCTGCTTCCTGATCATCATGGGAGCCACTTTCCTCTGCCACACTCTTCTGCCATGATGCTCAGCCTCACCTGGAGCCCCAGAAAATGGAGTCAGCTGTCTATGGACTGAGACCTCTAAAACCATAAGCCCTTAAATATACCTTTCCTCCTCTATAATTCCTCTGATTGGGTCTTTCAGTCACAGCAGCGAAAAAGTTGACTGAAACACCTGCCCAGGGCCTCTGAGCTAGGGACAGAGCCAGATCTGCAGCCCAGGACAGCCAAGCAGATCCATAATCCTTCCACTGCTCCAAGATGCCCTGAAGCCTAAAAAATAGTTATTTCCAGTGGTTTTCTAGACAACGGTATAGATGAAATGTCCAAAAGCAATGGGATGTGGAAAAATTCTGTCCCTTTCCAACAATGTAATACCTTCCAATTTAGCCACACAAACATCTACGCTTTCACACTGGAGGATTCTGATATGCAGAACATGAGATGTCGGAACTGGTGAGCTAGAAACAACCATGGGCTTGTCGTCACAAAGGTCTGGCACTGAATCAGACTGGCCATTTCCTGAGAGACTTCAGCAAGTTGTTTCCTCATGTGCACAATGGTATCAGCGGCGGCGAGGTAGGTCAAATAGGAATGCAAAAATTGTTAGTTTCCTTATATTACCATCAACTCTAGGGGCTGGCAGGGGATCTGAGGTCACAGAACAAAATATTTCTAAAAGATGCATCCCTTCAGAATGCCACTGACTGAAATGGAATTTGCTGATAGGAAAAAGTACTTTTTCCTAAAAGTAGCACTTTCCCTGAGGAATCTGCATTAACTGAGGAGTAAACCCACCAGCTCCAGAAAAAACAATAGCACTATTCACAATAGCCAAAAGGTGGAAACAGCCTGAATGTCCATTCACAGATGAATAGATAAACAAATTGTGGTCTGTCCATACAATGGAATGTCATTCAGCCTTAAAGAGGAAGGAAATTCTGCCACATGCCACAACATGGACGAACCTTGAAAACACACTGGGTGACAGCAAAAGACAAACATTATATGGTTCCACCTACAGGAGAGACCTAGAATAGTCCAATTCACTGACAGAAAGGAGAATACAGGTTAGCCCTAGGGAATGAGGAGCTATTGTCTAATGGGTACAGAATTTCTGTTTAGGATAATGAAAAAGTTCTGGAAATAAATAGTGGTGATATCCCCACATGGTGAACTGAGCTACACACTTAAAAATAGTTCAGATGAGCCAGGCATGGTGGCGCACGCCTGTAATCCCAGCACTTTGGGAGGCTGAGATGGGAGAATCACGAGTTCAAAGTCATCCTCAGCAATGGCGAGGCACTAAGCAACTCAGTGAGACCCTGTCTCTACATAAAACACAAAATAGGGCTGGGGATGTGGCTCAGGGGTTGAGTGCCCCTGAGCTAAATCCTCGGTACACAAAAATACACACACACACACACACACACATATATACACATACTATATATATGGTTAAAATGGTAAATCTTGTTATATATTCTACTGCAATTTTAAATAGGAGAGATCTCATTCATCCACAAGGGCCTTGTTCTCTGCTTCCAGGGTCTGAGCCTCACCTCCCACTGCCTCATTTCCCCACGTCAGCATGTCCCACATCTTCTGTGGGCTTTCCTGAGCCCTCGGCACCCAGCCCATCCTGAGGGCGACTCACCAGGCCGGAGGCTCACAGCAATCTCCTGTGGCGCCATCTGAATGACATCGGAGCCCGAAGCGCTGGAGCCTTCACTGCTGAGAGGCAGGCTCCGCAGGACACGGGCACTGCTGGTTGGGCTCTCGATCTCACCTCCACAGCCATTTCGGATGAGGTTTGTCCTCAAGTCACACCGAGAGGTGACTGACCTTGGGCTGCCAAAACCCTGGGAGAGGAAATAGAGGCAAATGTAGGAGGCCGTCAGGTCATCTCTCCAGAGCATCTCGGGCCCGTTGGCCTTCAACTCTCTACATTTCATTTTCATTGTCTGAAAACAGAGACAATAATAATCTCTGTGTATGCATGCGCGCGCGCGTGTGTGTGTGTGTGTGTGTGTGTATACCAGGGATTGAACCCAGGGACACCTAACCACTGAGCCACATCCTCAGCCCTTCTTATTTTTTATTTTGAGACAGGATCTTGCCAAGTTGCTTAGGGCCTTGCTGAGGCTGGCTTTGAATTTGCAATCCTCCTGCCTCAGCCTTCTGAGCTGCTGGGATTATAGGCATCTATCATGGTGCCCAGCTAAGACAATGATAATCTCTATCCCAAATGCCTCACCAGGTATCAAGAACATGAACTGAGGTGCTGTACATGAAAGCATTTTGTCAACTCTAAATGCATAATACAACTAGTTTCACTGTGATTTTTTAAAAATATTTATGTTTTAGTTGTTGGTGGACAGAATATCTTTTTTATTTTTATGTGGTGCTGAGGATCAAACCCAGTGCCTCACACGTGCTAGGCGAGCATGCTACCACTGAGCCCTAACCCCAGCCCTCATTGTGATTTTGATGATTAAAATGTTCCTGTCTACCTGATTAGCAAGAAAAAAAAAACTGAACTGCTCAAAGGGTATATAGCTAAAATTATTTTTAAAGGATACATAGATGGTGGAAAAGTCCTTGCTCAGGTATTCACGAGTGAACCTGTGCTGGCACACACCTGTAATCCCAGCTACCCAGGATGCTGAGGCAGAAGGATGCTAAATTCAAGGCTGGTCTGGCCAAATTAGCAAGACTTCGTCTCAAAGTTAAAAATAAAAAAGGGCTGAAGCTGTAGCTAAGTGGTAGAGCACCTATCTAGCATGCAGGAGGCCTGGTTTTAACCCCCAATATCTAAAATAAAAAAGAAGTGAATTTTTGAGTTGCTCAGACCTCAACTTTTGGGGGTACTGGATGCATGTGTAGAACTGAGGACCCAGCAGTCTGACCCTAGAAGTTTATCATAAGACAATAATGGGAATAAAGGAGAGGTCTATAAGAAAACATATACTGCCATTTATAATACCACAAACATATAAACTTGGAAACTTAAATTACCTACACCATAAGAAAAATATGGGGGGGCTGGGGTTGTAGCTCAGTGGTAGAGCGCTTGCCTCACATGCATGAGGCACTGGGTTCGATCCTTGGCACCACATAAAAATAAAGATATTGTGTCCATCTACAACTAAAAAAAATTTTTAAAAAAATTAAAAAAAAAAAAAAGAAAAAAATATGGCACGTCACTTCAATAGTCCTGACAAATAATTTTGACAATCGAGCAGAAATTTCAAAATGTTTATATTAAGGGGAAAAAACTCAAAAAACAGAATTGAATCTGCAGTAGGATTTGAAAGAAAATTTTTAAATGAGATATTACTGCAGAAGGACCAACCTATTTTTGTTTTTATCTTTCTTATTGTTTGTACAATAAAGATCTTTTATATCCTTAAGTTGCTTTTGGGAGAAAGCAGTGAGTGCCCCAGAATGCACTGGGGCAACAGAAGTCTGAGGCATTAATTTTAAAAGGAAATAATACACTTTGTGATAAAATATGGCACCTGTAAGTGTGGACTGTCTTCAGGGAAAGGGGTTTTTAATAATAAAGAAAGCCTAGGTCCCTCTCTGAACGGCCTGTCACTGGTGGATGTCAAAAATACATGCTCTCCTCCAGCTGGCTGGATGCCAGCACTATGTCCCACACCCTGGCAATGGCTGGAGGAGCTTGGACACTGATCTCTTCCTCTCCCCTCCATAGCACTTTGTCACAAAGCCTCAGATGAGTCAGTGTCCCTAGACTGCTATGTGAGAAGCCAGACTACTGGCAGAAGCACAGAATCAGAGGGTCACACCTTTCATCGAGGTCTGGCTCCCCAGGACTAATCAATGCCCTCATTTGCAAAATTCAAGAACAAAAAGTCAAGAAGATGGTGTAGTATTTTTAAATAAGTAGAATCAGATGTACTGTCCTGGGCTCGCATGGTAGCTTTTGTTTCTTTGTTTTCTGGATTCTTAAAATAATTGAATGATTTTTTATTTGGGCATTGAACCCCTGGGGATCTTGCCTGTCAACCACCTCAGGGATTATACTTGTATAAGTGGCTCCATAAACACTTTTTGTGAAACAAAGGGGGAAAAATGATTATTCTGGGCCTGTATTTCAAACCAAGGGCTTCCAAACTGGGTTCCAGGTAGTCGAGCTGGGCTCAGTTCTAATGAAGCAATAAGGAAAACACAGGGATCCCCTTCAGAGAGTGAACTCTCTGAACGCCCACGAGTATTGGTCTGCTGTTCTGAGCTATCTGAGGCAGAGATCTAATTAGGTGCCCAGAGCTTGAAGGGCTCAGGGGCTCACCTGCCCAGAGCTTGCTCAGCTAGGGAATTTCTGAATTCCTTGCTGGCTCCTCTAGTTCTAAAAAGCTGGCAGAACTTGGCCCCATTCTGACTGCCAAGGTGCACCAGTGTTGATCAGTCTCAGAGCCCTACCACCAGCTCATGAAAGCATCTTTGTCTCCCCAGAGTGATGGGAACCCAACACCTCCCATTGGTCTGGACCAGCTTACACTATGAAATAGACTTAGTCTATTGGTCTTGAGCCAGATAGGTCACAGAGCCAGCCTCCTTCACTAATGGGAGATGGTTGATGGCTTTTCTCCCACAGCCTCAGTCATTCACTTGGGTTGGGTATCCGAACCATCCATGCTGCCTGGGTACCTACACTAGTGGCAAACCTATCCTGAGCTTCCTAGACATCCTGCTCAACCAGATTGTTGATAGACACTACAAGCCCATGAAAAAGGACCTGAACAGGGCCAGGGAAAATGTACTTGCCAGGATCATCAAGTCCAGATGGCACTTGCCAGAATGAATAACTCTGAGGCCCCTAGATCCATTGCAATTGCAACCTTAGCAGGGCTTCTTTATTCTCCAGGTTGTTAGCAACAAAGCCGTCCCTCCTCAGCTCCAGCATAACTGGCTTCCCTGTTCCCTGCACCAACGGCAACCATCATGAACTCCTGCACTGCCATCTGGTTCCACTCTAAGAACCATCATTGATCACATTAAAGCTGCAACTTGTAGGTTGACTTTGGGAGTGCCCATCAAGTCAGAAATGTGACAGCACAAGGGAGTATCCTGCATCTCTATCATGGGTGTGTCAACCTTCTCCTCTTTCGCAAAGTCAGCTGCTTGCTGCTTGGGGCAGGCCCAGGGGTTTTATTGGTGTGCTTTCCAGGCTCTGCCACACCTTTCCCTGAATGTCAACTCTTGTCATCATCCCGGAGCTCTGGGGCCTAAGAGTCTCCAGCTGAGGAACTACTGGCCATAGGAAGTCTGAAGAAATTTGGGGAAAAAGGCAATTTCCTGAGAAATGAGATTCCAAAGAATGTGACATCTTTCTGGCCAGGTCTGAAAATAGCCACGGCCAATTTCCAGCCATAGGTTCTTGTTGTCTAAGAAAGGGACAGAGTGGGCTGGGGCTGGGGCTCAGCGGTAGAGCGCCTGCCGAGCACATGTGAGGCACTGGGTTCGATCCTCAGCACCACATAAATAAACGAATAAAATAAAGCTAAAAAAAAAAAAGGGGGACGGAGTGCTGTAGCTCCCAGCAGAAGTGTTTACCTCATGAGAAGAACTTCTCCTTTCCCCCTGATCTTCTTTCTAAATGTTTTAATTCCAGACAGATGAATATTTAAAGAGAGGAAACCAAAACCACAGAGACCAGGGGAAGAGCTTCTGATGGGTATGACCTTTTGGGCGCATAAACAATGTGAATCAAGAAAATGTCTAAACGTGCATACTTGTGAGCTCTAAGCTCAATGAATGCAGATGCCTCAAATTATAAACCCCTGGAGAAAAGAAAGAGTCATGATTAAGAATAATCCTCCTCACAAATGCCTAATGTCCTAAGGGCTTCTGATCCCAGAGACCTGACACTCAGCCTGGGGCAGGTACAGGACACAGCACACTCCTAGGGGAAGGGTCTTTAAATGCATCACCTGGCACCACTTCTACCTGTGCGGAACCCGAGAAGTTTGGGTTTCTCTGGCCCTGGCTTCCTGGGCCCAAGTTAGGTACTCTGCAGCATCTGCCTCCAACTCAGTCAAGGCCGCGTGGAATTCTACAGCAGGAAACTGACCGGGTCCTCAGATTCCTGCCTCTAAATTTAGTATTTCTTCGCTGCCCCAACTGAGATTTTCCTGCCACCTAACACACTGAAAGAATAATCATCTGCTTGATACACAGAAACAGATACAGAGGGACAGATACAGATACTTCTAGGGAGGGGGATGGGGGATTTCTCTCAACATGGAAAAGTACATACTAGCCTCGCGCTGGGCTTCTAACGGGCCACCAATACTGGTGTTTAAATTCGCTGTAAGTTGCTGTTCCGGGCTCTACTCCTCCATCGCCTGGAATGTGCAGAATATAATGCCATTGCTATTTGTTGTAACGTGGTGACTCCTGACTCCCGGGACATTCTGTTCATCGAAATCTCCTTCCGGCAGTCAAGGCCAGAGCTTAGGAGCACTCAGACATCCGGCACCGGCACCAAGGCCAGTACATTCAAGTTCTCCTGTTTGTACCAGGCCAGTGACTGCTCAATTTGAATACCACCCTTCCCACCGCTGTCAAAGCTAAACACTCGGGCTGGGGTTGTGGCTCAGTGGTAGAGCGCTTGCCTAGCATGTGTGCGGCACTGGGTTCGATTCTCAACACCACATATAAATAAATAAAACAAAGATCCATTGACAACTACAAAAAATATTTTTAAAAAAAGCTAAAAACTCTAGCAAGATGTGGGTATTTGGGAGAACAACAAATGTCTGTGTGATCCTGAAACAAGGTGGAGGAGATGAGAAACTGCAGGCCCTGGAAGAAAACAAACCTAGGCAGAAAAGGAGGCTGCTGGGCCCAGACCCTGAGATGAAGAGGGAAGAAATGAACTGGAAGACAGGCAGAGGGCCTGGGTGGAGAAGTGGGCACAGGCAGGGAACCTGCTGCTCCCTGCAGTGGCCTTCCTCACTGGATGGGCCACCTGCCCAGCCAAGGCTGCAGCCCAGCTCGGCACAGCCCTCATGGACTTGAGGGAAAGTAACTGATGACAAACCAAATGTATGTTGTGTGCCAGCAACGCACTGCTAAGCATGCTCCCTGCCTGGGGGACAGAGAAAGCCCTCTGCCAGCCTTCAACTGGCTCATTTAATTCACTGAACAAATATTTATGAGGCACCTATAATGGGCCAAGATTATCCATTCATTTGGTCTTTAAGAAAAAGATGTTTTCTTAAAGAATCTATATTTTATTGTGAGCTGGATTGAATGCTGACTCCATTCCTTTCTTAGCCCAAAGGTAAATCCACTCAAAGTGTCTCCTCTACATTCCCTGCCAACATCACTTGCCCAGGAGACCCACCTTGCTGACCTGCCTCTCCTCTATCTCCCTCCTCACTAGCACCTCCAATCCCAGACAGCCCTTCATTCTTTCTTTTCCATCTCTGCCTCCAAGGGCAAGGACCCCTGCCCAGCCCAGGCCTCACCAGTCTCCATCCATGCCTGACCTGCTTCCACCCACTCAAACACCACAGGCCTCACTGTTCTTCCCACAGGCAGTGGCTGTACCTTCTGGATTTCACGGCAGCCTGGTACTGCCCACGGCCACATCAGTTCAGAGTCTCACTTTCACCCTCACAACCTCTACACATAAAGAGAGGAGGGAGGTGGCATCACGGAATGCACTGGCCAGGAGACCTGGCCCTCCTGGCTATCCACTAGGATGATAGAAACCATTCCTGAATGCTCCAGATAGATCCAGCTCCCTGAAACACACTCATGCCCTGGCAAAAGTTCACCCCAGTGAAGAGCAGAAGCTGCATTCTAGTGCAGGTCACAGGAAGGTGTTCAGTCAAGAATGAGGCCCCATGTAAGCAGAGAGGGAGCCAGGGGGCTAGATAGGGGATCCCTGTGTGGGCTGGGCCAATAGTGTGCTCCTCAGGAAAACCTGTTAACATCAGGAGGTCAGACTTGTGGAAGTACTAGCACAAGAAAGGAAGAAACTTAAACAATGAACTCTGGCTGCCCACGTCTCACCAGGAAATACTCATGGATGAAAGCAGCAGTTTGCTGGATAACTCATTCAGTAGGCTCAGGGAACTGAGCAGTCCCACCCACCAGCCCTCTCAGCACTGACCTCGCCACATACTCCCTGTCACGCTGAAGGCTAGGAAATGTCATCTTCATTTTATACATCAAGGTATTAAGAGAAGATCATGGCAAAGCTGAGATTTAAACTTTGCTCTCTAACTCTGTTTGTTTAACAGTTGTTTTTAATCAAACGTGAATTTCTGCTAGATTCTTTGCTGAATACTGGGTATGCCAAGGTGAATAAAACAGTTTAACTTAGCAAAAAGATGATGATTTAGTTGGGAACTGGTCAAAACACAGTTTCTAACCCGGTAAGGGGTTGTAAGTGCTATAAAAGGAGTGCAGAATATGGGGAGACAAAGAGGGTGTCACAGCCTGCAAGCAATAAACAATCATCCAGTGAAATCCTTTACCTAATATTTACTGAGCAACTACTATGTGCTGGGCACTATTCTGGGTGCTGAGGATAAGGCAATGATGTTGTTTTATTTCTTTTGAGATAAAACCCCTGCCGTAACATTCCAATGAAGCTGGGGGTTTCATTCTCATGTCCAAGGAATGGATGGATGGATGCAATGGACAGATGCACAGATGGATGCAAAGGTGTATATGAAGGGAAGTCATGAAAGTTTTCAGAGTAGATGAGGTTTGAACTAACGTTTTAAAACTGGAAGAAGTTGGTGAAGAGAAGGTGGGAAAGTTGGTAGGCTGTGAAGGGAGGACAGATGGGAAGTCATGAAGGGTTCATCAGCGGGGCTCTGGGGGTCCTCAAATAGCTCCCTCTGGTGAAAGGGAGGATTGAGGGTAGGCAAGGGATGACAACAGGTGGGAAAGCAGAGGCCTCAGGACTTGGATCTGTCTTGTAGGTCAGAGGGAACCAAAAAGGTTTTAAAGAAAGTTCATTACAAAGACACTATAAGTAAGTGCAAATACAATTAAGAGTTTATACATTGAGGAGATTCCTCTCTCAAAATAACTCGTTTAGTAATCTTGCTCCCCAGTGGAAAAGGTTCTAGAGAGTCTACAAGGTAAAAAGCAGAACCTTCTAGAGAAAAGAGCCTGGACCTAGAAGTCCAAGCAGGCAGATTCAAACCCCAGCTTTGCCACACCTGTGTGGCCTTTATCACATCCATTTACTCAGACTGTCAATAAATGGTGTGTTTACATGCACCTGACAGAGCTGTTGTGGGGATTAGAGACACTCTGGATGCAATGTGTGGCATCTAGCAGGGGTCCACACATGATCATTTTTTAGCAAGCCTGGGTTAGAGAAATCCCTAGACCTCTGAAGCAGCCACAGTGGAGCATTACCCTGGCCCCCTGGGAGCTATTGCCTGGACCTCCTGACAGGGACCACACAAAGTCACAGAGCCCAAGCCAATCCAAACACTAAGTCTTGGGTTCATTTACAAACTTCATGATGCACTCAAGCAGGAGAGTTTGTGCTCCATGTCCTAACAGCAATTTAGAAAAGTAACCCAGATGCTTGGGTGCAGTGGCACACATCTGCAATCCCAGTGACTAACTAGGGAGGCTGAGGCAGAAGAATCCAAGTTTGAGGTCAGCCTGGCCCACTGAGAGAGACTGTCTCAAAATAAAGAATAAAAGGGGCTGGGAATATAGCTCAGTGAAAGAGCATCCCTGGGTTCTATCCCCAGTACTGGGAGGGGGGAAGGCGACAAGAGAAGGTAACCCAGAAATCCATCACTTCCTGGTTAGCCTACCAAGGCCTCATGTTTGCTTTGCTTTGTGATAACAACATGCCTAACATCACCCCAAACTTACCTCCCTTCCTATAGGGCTTAAAGAAGAGCTAGTCATTATTTTTAATGAAGTTCATTATTTAAAAATGAAAGACTCATTTCTAGCATTCATTCTCAAGTCACACTAAAATGACAGGCATTATGCAATAGACTCACTGCACAGCTCAGGTCTTTGGTAGTTCTTAGTCAAAGGTCAGAAAGCTCTCAGAGAGTCCTAATTGGTTCCCACACAAAAGGGAAGGAAAGCCTTGTTTCCCCAAAGCCAAGATTAACATCCAACACCCTCAAGAGACCCAACTTAAAACTTAACATTTCACGAACTCAGATTTGTCATCAGCCTGGATGGAAGCAGAAGAGGCAGCTTGCAGGATCTGCACATGCCTTTTATGTACACTGGATCTGCATGCTATGATGTCCCCTTCCTGTCCCCTCCCCCATAACACTCCCCCCCACCCCTGCCCCTCCACATACCTCTTTGGAGCACCAGGCACACTTTGGGTGGATTAGCAGACATTCTTCACAGGAGGTGGCACTTCCACTGGTGCAAATGTTGAGCCCTTCAAAGCAAGATAAAGATGCACCAATTAGTTCCTGACTTTGAACCTGAGTGATGAGACTTCTGAATGGCTTAGAGTTGCGGGGGGGGGGGGGGGGGGGGGGGGGGGGGGGGGGGGGCGGGGGGAGCCACGACACGTTGTTTCCTTCTTTCCCAGCACTAATTGCAAGTTAAGGCTTATTTGCTAAGGCCAAACATGGAGTTTCTGAAGCATCTATCCAGCATGCTAACTTGTGTTAGCAATCCCCATCTCTTCTGCAGGGCCCCCTTGGATCTCATATCTTTTCCCCATAACTCAGCAAATCTTCCCTCATTGAGGGAGAAGAGGACCTCTTTACACTTAGTCCGTCCAATAAAGACAAAAATAGTACAAGTAAGGAAAAAAAAAATGGATTGGCTTTGTTCAGGCATAAAAAAGAAAATCCTAAATTAGATACTATCTAGTCAAAATCTACAGTATATTGGCAGGGCACGGTGGTGCATGCCTGTAATCACAGCTGTTCTGGAGGCTGAGGCAGGAGGATCACAAGTTCAAAACCAGTCTCAGCAATTTAGGGAGACCCTAAGCAACTTAACAAGACTCTGTCTCAAAATAAAATATAAAAATGGCTGGGGATGCGGCTCAGTGGTTAAGTGCCCCTAGGTTCAATCCCTGGTACCAAAAAACAAAAAGAAAAAGAAAAAACTATGGTATACTGAAAGAAGCCAGCATACCTCTTAAAAAGAAATGCAAGTTAAGTTAAGATAAAAGAAATTCATTGACTCAACCTATCTATTAACAGGTCAAAGAGGAAAAATCATACCATTGCCTGGTAGGTAATGAAAAGTCTTTGACAAAATTCAAAACTCATCCTGATTATAATTTTTTTAAATCAGAAAATAAAATTATAAGGAAACTGTTTTATCACTGGTAAAGGTTACTCAATTCAAACCTAGGCAGGTCCTCTTCCTCTCACCCCACTAATCTGGGAAAGGGTCTCCAGAGCTGGGCTCAACTGTGCGAGTAAGCCCACTGCCCTTTCTCCTGCTGACACCCCTCCTGCTCACCCACCACCGATGGGACACTCTCCTGGGTGAAAGTCACCATCTCTGTCTTTTCTTTCCTTTCTGAACCATTACTTCTGCACATGACTTTTGACCAAGAGCAAAGCTTGCTGGTCGTTCATTCATTTTCCCTGAATGAAATTAATTCTATTTGGTCTTCTTGGCACTATTTGGTCCCTCCTGGTCATTGCTTTTATAAAGAGAAGGGGAGAGAAGCACACGGGATGGATGGAAGGAAAAGAAACCCAGGATCACCACCCTAGGAACAGGGTTCAGATAGTGAGGGGAAAAAAGTCAAAAATTAGAGAG
Organism: Geosciurus inauris; assembly: GCA_004024805.1. NCBI lineage: Eukaryota > Metazoa > Chordata > Mammalia > Rodentia > Sciuridae > Geosciurus > Geosciurus inauris. The sequence goes on along the minus strand of PVHX01010046.1, from coordinate 51,809 downwards.
GGGCTGGGGTTGTGGCTCAGTGGCAGAGCACATGCCTAGCATGTGTGAGGCACTGGGTTCGATTCTCAGCACCACATATAAATAAACAAATAAAATAAAGGCCCATCAATACTTAAAAAAAATTAAGAGAAAATGGAAAAGAAATATAGGAAGGTGGGAGACAGTTACCTAGTTCTGCTCAATACCATAAAAACATTTTTCAAGATAACCAGTAGCATTTCTAAACACTAACAATGACCAGGAAAAGAAATCAAGAAAGCAATCCCATTTGTGATAGCATTAAAACCACAAACAAAATACTTAGAAATAAATTTAAGTAAAGAGGTGAAAGATCTACACACTGAAAACTACAGAACACTGATGAAAGAAACTGAAGAAGATCCTCCAAAATGGAAAGATAACCTGTGCTCACAGTTTGTTTGGAAGAACTAATATTGTTTAAATGTCCATGCTACCAAAAACAATCTACAGATTCAATGCAATCCCTACCAAAATTCCAACAGTATTTTTCACATATATAGTTTAAAAAAATAATCTAAGAATTCATATTAAGCCACAAAAGACCTCAAATAGTCAAAGCAAAGCAATCTTGAACAAAAAGAATAAAGCTGGAAGGAATCACATTATTTGATTTCAAAATACACTTACTATAAACCCATTATCAGCTACTTGGGAAGCTGAGGTAGGAGGATCATGAGCTAAGGGCCAGCCTGAAACATGATGAGACTCCATCTCAAAAAAAAAAAAAAAAAAAAAAAGAGCCAGGCACTGTAATCCCAGCACTTTGGGAGGCTGAGACAGGAGAATCGCCAGTTCAAAGCCAGACTCAGCAATGATTAGGCACTAACTCAGTGAGATCCTATCTCTAAATAAAACACAAAATAGGGCTGGGGATATGGTTCAGTACCCCTGAACCAAAAAAAAGAAAAAGAAAGCGGCCAGATACAATGGCGCACACCTGTAATCCCAGGCAACTTGGAGGTTGAGGCAGGAAGATTGCAGGTTCAAAGCCAGCTTCAGCAACTTAGCAAGGCCCTAAGCAACTTAGTGAGTTGTCTCAAAATTAAAAAAAATAAAAATAAAAAGGTCTAGGGATGTGGCTCAGTGATTAAGCACCCTGGTTCAATCCCCAAACAACCTACAAAACTATAGTAATCAAAGCAGCACGGTATTGGCATAAAACAGACATAGACCAATGGAATAGACTAGAGAGCTGATCTTCAATAACGGTGCCCAAAAAACACAGTGAAGAAAGGTTGATCTCTTCAATAAATGGTGTTTGAACAATGGGATAGCCACATGCATTAAAATGAAATTAGACCTTATCTCACCCCATATGCAAAAATCAACTCAAGATGGATTAAAGAGTTAAAAAGAGCTAAAAATTTAAAGATACCAGAAGAAAACAAAGAAGGAAAGTTTCACAACATTGGTCTGAGCGGTGAATTTTTTTGGATGTTACTCCAAAAGCACAATCAACCAAAAAATGACAAATGAGGTTATATCAAACTGAAAAGCTCATGCACAGTGAAGGAAACCATCAACAGAGTGAAGAGACAACAAACAGTATGGGAGAGAATATTTGCAAACCATAAATCTGATATTTTAATACCCAAAATACACAGGGAACTTGAACAGGTCAATGGTAAGAAAAAAAATAGTCTAATTAAAAAATGGGCAAAGGATTTCAACAGACATTTCTCAAAAGACAAACAAATGGCCAAAAGGCAATTTTAAAAAAGGCTCCACATCACTAATCATCAGAGAAATGCAAATTAAAACCATAATGAGGCGGGCTGGGGTGGTGGCTCAGTGTTAGAGCACTTACCTGGCATGTGTGAGGCACTGGGTTCCGTTCTCAGCACCACATATAAATAAATAAAATAAAGGTCTATTGACAACTAAAAAATATATTTAAAAAAACCATAATGAATTATCACTTCATACCTGTTAGAATGACTATTATCAAAAACAAAAGATAACAAGCATCATAGAGGATGCAGAGAAAGGGTAGTCCTTGTACATTGTTGGTGAGAAAGCAAATTAGTACTGCCACTGTGGAAAACTGTGGAAGTTCCTCAAAAAAAAACAAAAATAAGGGTTGGGGATGTAGCTCACTGGTAGCATGCTTGCTTAGCATGCCTGAGTCCCTGGATCCAACTCCCAGAAGTGGGGAAAAAAAAAAAAAGATATATATATATTATATATATATATATATAAACTAGAACTACCATATGATCCAACAATCTCACTTCTGAGTATACATCCAAAAGAAATGAAATCAATATTTCAAAAAGATCCATACTCCATGTTCACTACAGCACTAGACATTTCAGCCAAGATACACAATCAACCTAAATATCCATAGGTGAATGAAAGGAAAAAGAAAATGTGGTCTATATATATAATGGAATATTATTAAGCTTTTAAAAATGAAGGAAATCCTTGAATGGTGACAACATGGATGCATCTGGAGGACATTATACTAAGTGAAATAAGCCAGTCACAGAATGACAAACATTGTGTGATCCCACTGATATCTAAAACAGTGAAATCTAGAACAGTCGAACTCACAGAAGCAGAGAGTAGAAAGGCAGTTAGTTGTCAGGGGTCTGTGGGGTCAGAGAATGGGGAGATGGTGACCAAAAGGTACAAAATTTTAAATGGCATGAATAAGTTTTAGAGGTCAGTCGTACAGCATGGTGACATCAAGTAATATAACATACTGAATACTTTAAAAATTCCTAAGAAAGTATAACTTCAACATTCTAACCACACTTACACAAAAAAATAGCTGTGAGGTGATAAATATGTTCATTAGCTTGTTTGTAGCAATAACTTTATAATGTATACCTACATCAAAACATCACACTATAATTCCAATGACTCAGGAGACTGAGGCAGGAGGATGGCCAGTTTGAGGTCAGCCTTATCAACTTAGTGAGACCCTCAACAACTTAGTGAGACCCTGTCTCAAAACAAAAAATAAAAAGTGCTAGAGATGTGGCTCAGTGGTTAAGCGCCTTGGGTTCAATCCCTGATTGAAACAATAAGTATAACAAACAATTAATAAAACACACTGTATACTATAAATATATATTATCTATGTTTTAGTCAGCTTTTTTCACTGCTGTGACTAAAGGACCCGACCAGCACAATGGTAGAGGAGGAAGAGTTTACTTGAGGGCTCACAGTTTCAGAGGTCTTAGTCCAGAGAAGGCCAGCTACATTCTCAGGGTTCAATGTGAGGCTGAACATCACAGTGGAGTGTGTGGCAGAGGGAAGCAGCTCACATCACGGTGATCAAGAAGCAGAGAGAGACTCCACTCTCCAGATAAAAATATATATATATATATCCCAAAGCCACGCCCCCAATTCCCACCGCCAGCCAGACCCACCACTACAGTCATCACTCAGTTAATCCCATTAAGGATTATTCACTGATTGTGTTAAGACTCTCACAACCCAATCAATTCTCCTCTGAACGTTCTTCATTGTCTCACATGTGAGCTTTTGGGGGACACCTCACATCCAAACCATAATAATCTATTATTATAAATTTGTCAATTATACCTATATAAAATGAGAAAAATAAAAATATATATGAGAAAAATAAAATATATATAAAATAAATATATAAAATGAGAAAAATAAAATATATATATGTATAATTTTTAAACAAAATTTTAAACAGTAAAAGAGAAGAGATATGAAAATAGAGAGGGGGAAAGGCCTCTGGAAACTCTAACCTTCCGCCAATTTGTTAATTTTAATTCCCAGCTTCTCCTTTGTCACTGGAAATCATAAATAGCAAAGGAGCATGCTGGGCAGATGGGGGTGGGTGGGATGGGCTGAGTAGCTGCATTGGTGTCATCTTGAGGGACATTAGAAGGAAAAAATACCACTGGAATAAGAACAGTAGCTGGGACAGAGGGAGGAGGAACAGACCTAGGCTAAGATGCTGGAAAGGAAGGAGGAAGGCTTTCTGAGCCAAAGAAGGTGAGAACAGTGGTTTCTGCCAGCCAGGGGCCTGACCCTAAATCCCGAGGCCTTCATCTGCCCCACACCCAGAGAACCAGGGGTTCCAGGGTAGGCATCCCTCGGACACCTTCTCACCACCATGCCTGCAGCCAGAGCTTCTGAGTGCCACTGGGACCCTATGGCCCTGCATGACCTCCTCTGGCAGGAAGAGTCCTCCCAAGTCCAGACAGGCCAAGAAGGTCTCAGAACACAGTCCACTGGGAAGCCGGGCCTGCTGCCTGCTCTCACTGACAACCTCCTTTCTCGTTTTAAAATGAATCTACTCAGTGATTTCCAAACAGGAGCATAAGCCTTTAAAAATTAGAGCGTGAGCTAGAAAAGAGTTTCAAAATGCCAGTTCCATTTTTTGGTCAAATCCTCTTCCCTCTCAGAGGGAAGAAAAACAAACATCTAGAAAGAAGCTACTTTCCTTCTTCTCTCCTCAGCCTCATCAGATACAAACACAGGCCCTGGTGACATATCTTTTTTTGTTTGTTTTAAATATGAAATCATTGCAATAAAATAATGGAATTGCAGCTGAGCTCAGTGACACACACACACCTATAATCCCAGTGACTCGGGAGGCTGATGCAGGAGGATAGCAAGCTCAGGGTCAGCCTCAGCAATTTAGTGAGGCCCTGTCTCAAAATAAAAGTAAAAAGGACTGGGGATGGTAAAGCACCTTTGGGTTAAATCTCCAGTACCAAAATAAATAAATGAATGAATAATGGAATTGCAGAACCTTGAAGCTAGAAGAGTTTTAGATGAGCTAGTTAAGTTGCCTCATTTTACAGATGAAAACATGAAAAAAGCTGAGTAAATGCCTTGAAACAAGGAGCCCTGGGTCTGAAGGTGTCCCAAATGGCAAGTGCCCAAATGGCCACTGAGCTCCAGGACTCTTGGTCAGAAAGGAATTTGAGGTCAAAGGCCTAGTGTAGGATTCTGCTTAAAAGCCACATAAATTCACAAAGAATTCTTCCTAACTACCGGAGCCTCCTCGCTGACCTCTGGGAACTTGAGCTGGGGGTCCAGGGCTCAGAGCCGTAAGGGCTTCTCAGGTCTAATCCAGGCCAGACAGGTCTCTAGTCTTCTGGTCTACCAGCCTCAAAGACCTTGGACACTGACTGAAAGGGTCCAATGGATGTGACAGACACTGGTATGAAACATATTGGAAAACTGTAAAAAACTTAAGTGATAGTGCATTGCTAATTATTTCTATTATTATTCTGTATTCACATGCAATAATAAAGAAGTTTTACAGCACTCAAAATAATTGCCCTAAAATTAGGTTGCTACTGGGACAGATTCAAATTCAAGACACCTGTGCTGAACACATCCTAAATGCTAAGCACTGGACTAGGGGAGGCTGGAGATACACAAATGACTGCCCCAGGCCCTGCTTCCCAGGGCTCATGGTGTGCCAGTTACCAGGTAGCAGACAGGAGCTCCAGGACCTAGACCATAGGCTGTGCTGATCCTTGTCCGAGTGCCAGAGTTATTCCCTTTGGCATCTCTCCTCTCTCCACCTATTAATATTTCAGGGAGTTTGGACTTTTCTAGATGAGTCACTTGGCACCAATAAGTGTTTTGAAAAGGAAGCAACGAATAAAAAGCTGAGCAGCTGAAGTTCACAAATGTCACAGTGTTGTGTCTAGGTCATGGAGATAGGCGCTAGTGGCCCGGATGGCAACCACATCTTTTCTTGGTTGCTATTTTGCACCGTGGATATTCCCAGCTTGGCTTCAATTCCTTGTGGCCCTCTGGCTTCATGGATCTGAAGTCTGGGGTTTACTGCAAACTATAATCTAAAAATATGTTCTACTTCCGAAACTCATTGACTCGCCCCTCTCTTTCATCAATCATATCCAGGCAGCCACCATATCCAGCTGATCATTCCTTCAAGATGTATGAAATGTTTCTCCTAATCCAACCCTTCCTGCCTGCCTCCTCCAGTGCCAACAGCTCAAGCTGGCCCTCCGGTCTAGTTTCCTGCAGTAGTCTCCTGGCTGGCCTCCCTCCATTTAGCCTCTCCCACTTCTGTCCACCCCACATGTCCAAGGTCAGACAACTACACTGAAGCACACATCTAATAGCTGGAATTGCCTGATCCAAAACACTCACTGAGATAAAAAGTGAGTACAGAAGTGGATACCAAGCTGGAATGATCCTTCTGGCTTAAAGGTGGCAAGCCACTGGAGTGCTTGTCCCCATACCTGAACTATGCCACATACATCTGTCACACAATAGAAAAAAAGAGTTCCGGTGTAGAATCTAACAACTAAATAACCATATGTCCAAAGATGTTACCATGCTACAAGTATGCCCTAGGAAGTTTCCACCTCAATCAATTCTCATCTTAGACTGCCTTTCTGAATATCAGACTCCTGCCAAACAACTAGAAATACTGGCTTTACAGATATGATTTCTATTTTTAAAACAGCAATCCATATACTGTATGGTATTCAATACTATATAGTAAGTAGTTCATTGTATGGATTCTACATATAAATGAGAATGAGCATGTTCTCTGAATACTGAGGCAAAACTTACTCTGATATAATGCCAAATTAAAAATAAAAAGCAAGATAAACACTAAACAAGGAAAGACTGAGAAGCTGTCATAATCAGGAGAAACCCAAGGAGGCATGACAACCCACATAGTATGCTAGATGGGATCCTACAACAGACAAAAAAAGTAAAAACTAAGGAACTCTGAATAAAATGTGGACTTAGGTTAATGACAGTGTTATCGACGTGGTTCATAACGACATCAAATGCATCAGGCTGATGGAGGATGCCAACAGCAGCAGAGGCAGGGTGATGGATGGCAGCTCTATTATATTCCCAGCTTTTCTATAAATCTGAAACCATTCTAAATTTTTAGAACTTTTTTTTTAAAACCATATTGAAACCACAGGATGTGGGGTGTGTGTGGAATTGACAGAGTACTCAGCACTGATGATCTTGGGCAAGTCCCATAACCCTTCCTCAGCTTCCTCATGTGCAGTCAGATAAACAGGCACATTAGACAGCACAAGCACTAAGGAGAAAGACAGAGGACGGAAAGGAGATGGGAAGCATGGAGCTGACGCAGGAAGTGGCAGCTTTGATTGGGAATGGCCAGGGATACCAAGTGACTGAGCAGGAAACACGGAGAAGAGGTTTTGGGGATTGGGGGAAGTGGAGGGCCTGCCCTGGGGGCCTGGCTGGTGTGCTGGAAGGATAGTGGAGGCACAGGCTGCTGGAGTGAAGTGCCTGAGGGGAGAGTGGTGACAGGGGTCAGGGAAGAAGAATGAGCATTCACAGAGCCTCTGTGAGGACTTCACAAAGCCACAGGAAGGTTTTAAGCAGAGCAACATGATCTGACTGAAGTTTTAACAGGATCATTCTGAGTGAGAGCTGAGAGTATCTAGAAGGGTCAAGTGCATCCCAGCTCTACAAGAGACCACCTCTGAACAATTCAGGCTGAAGTGAGGGAGGGGATCCTGCAAGGAGAGGGCATGGTGTCTGGGCACCCCCAAAGCACCAGCCACAAAGGATGAGTCAACCAGCCTTGGAGCAGACTCTTCACCCCATGGCCCTGGAATCAGACCCTGCATTTAATGCAAGCAAGAAGTCTCACCAACAAATGGACACTTACAAATAAAGTGGTCTGCTTAGAAAGGCCACTAATCCCATTCCAACTGGAAAGAAGGAAAACAAACCATGGCCATGGGCTTTCCAAAGCCCCCAGCCTGGACAACTGAAAATACCGTAGAAAGATCCCCTCCCAGTAACCCAGCTGCACACGCCATGTGAAAGGGACTCTATTATTTAAGCGCTGTGGAATTGTCCCACATTACTGATATCGTTAAAACTTCTCAGAATATTTCCATAATCAGACTGAAGAAGAAAAAGTTATTAGCAGGGCAGGCGGGTACAAGGGGCCTTTTGCCAAACTACTTAGATATTTTAATTCTCTGTTGCCTCAGTAGCTAAATAAGCATGGAGAACAAGCAGGAGAGGAATACTAATTAGAGCTAATTAGGCCCTGCCCTCTTCTGCCTCAATCCCCTTTATAAAAAGTGCCCCCTGACTTAAGGATGATGGAGTTAAAATGCAAATCCATAGGGTAAACAGAAGTCTACAAACCAAGCCCACTGTTTGCATATTTCATTGATTATCCAGCCATTGCAGAGCCTGGGCCTGGTGACCGGAAGAAGAGAGCAGCAAACCCAGCCAAATTCCAACAGCCCCATCACAGACCAGCACTACACCTGGGATGGGTGAGGGCAGAAGGGAAGGGTACTGCCAGCATGAGTCTGCTAAATAAAATAAGGGCCTCTCTTAGTATTCAGGGCATTCTAATTCGCAGGGCATCACTAAAAGAACATTTGATTGCTTAAAAAAATAAACTATGATAGCAAACATGAGTCCAGTCAGATGGCAGGGCCAAGCGCACACTCCTTCCTCTTAGAGAGTAAGGGTGGCATGGAAAAGCCAATGAGACCCTTCCCTGGTTTTATGGGAAGACCACTTCCTAAGGTTCCATCTGGAGACTCCTGGCCACAGATAATAAGAATAGCAAAGACACCCAGGGTAGGGAGGATGGTTGTCAGCCTGACAGGAATTTGTTTAACCCTGCTCGGTGGCACGGGCCTGTAATTCCAGCTACTCCCCAGGCTAAGGCAGGAAGATCACAAGTTCAAGGCCACCTTTCACAATGTAGCAAGGTCCTGTTTCAAATTTAAAAAATAAAAAAAGGGCTGAGATGGAAATCCGTGGTAGAGCGTCCCTGTGTTCAATCCCCAGTACCACAAATAAACTAACAAAAAATGAGCCTCTTAAACTTAAGGTCAGTGTCCTGCTGGATTTGCCCACTGGTCTAGGGACACCCAGGGCCCTGCAGGTCACCTCTGCCTTTCTCTGGGTGACTTTTTTGTTCAAATCATACTCCTGGTAGCAAGACAGAGGAGAAAGTACCTGCAGTGCTTAAGAAAAGAAAAAAGTAAGGAAGACCAAAATAGAATGTTTGAAGTTGGCTCAGTAACATTGGGAAATGGAGATATCACATAGATGAACCAGCCCATCTAACCTTGTGAGGTCCTAGGGCACTAGAAGAGAGATGGCCAAGTCCTGAGGCCAGGGTTCTGCTTGCTCTGCCGCTGTTCTGCTGATCCCTGGGGGCTGACAACTCTAACAGGAAATGGCAGAAGACAAGCCTGTGGTTACAGAGATCGGCAATGGAAAAAAAGAAACCCTAAAGGCATTGGAAATAAACCACCAAGCTCGATGCTTTTTCCTTAATTTGAGGTCATGTAGGATAAAGGGCACTAGACCAAAAGCCATGGTCCCTAGTCTACTGCTCTCAAACCAAGGCAGGGGCAAAGGAGCAAGTGGCTTTGCTCTCTTGGGACCCTCTGCAAAAATGAAGATCCTTGTGATGATATACATGAACTTTGAAAATGGGAAAGCACAGTGCAAATGGAAAACAATGCCTTTTAAAAATTCTTTGCAACTGGAAATATTTGAATTTTTATCAGAATCACAGAATGTCAAGACTGGAAGGGAATTTGGATCTCTTTTAGCAGTTTCTGAACTTTTTAATTTTACAGAACACCAAGATTAAAAACCAAAAGAAAAAAAAAACAAGCAGAAAAAGGAGGAAATTAACAAGGGTTGCTGGATATTTTTTTCTGCCAAAAAATTAAAAACTACCATCACTAAAAAGTATTAAAAGAAAAAATTTCCACCAATAGATAAAAGGAGCACAATTTCAAAGTAAAGAAAAGTCATGGGATTGTAGCTCAGTGGTAGAGCACTTGCCTCTCATGCTCTGAGGCACTGGGTTCGATTCTCAGCACCACATAAAATAAATAAAATAAAGATACTGTATCCATCTACAACTAAAAAAATCTTTTAAAAAAATTTTTTTAAAAAGAAAAAGAAAAGTCATGAAGCAAGAGAAGGTTGACCTTTCAAAGACAGACGCTGGTGAGTGCCACAGCTTCCTCCTCTGAATTTCTCTGGAGTCCCATGCAAACAGCAGTGATAGGTACTGGTTGTCAGATGGGTGTTTGTACTCCACTGATCTACTCCAAGTTATGGAATATTTTCCCATAAAAGAAACCTTGTTACAGTATTAAGTTTGAATTAGAGCCTGAGCAAAGTTTTTGTTTGTTCAGACCCCTCCTCGGCTCTCAACACTGAAACCTCCACCGCCTTCATTTAAATGAGACACGGTAGGAGAAAACAGTCCTACCCTTGGGCAGCCAGGCAACCACTTGGCTCACAGGAGCCGACCAAGTATCTGGGACTTGAAAGTGAATGCACCCCGACACGCGATTACTTCCTACGAGAAGGGAGAAAGTGCGCAGCCTTCTGCTTTGGATTGGTTTGTTGATTTGGAGATGGAGGAGGGGGAGGTAGGGTAGCTCATCTGTTTGGCAGCCCACAGAGCCAAACACAGCATCCTTCCTCTAGGGGCTTCCTAAATGTCACTCCCAATTCTGAAAACTTTAAGCAGCTTAAGAATCGTCACACAGCCTCTAGCCAGCCCAGGGCAGTGTCAGGCAAAGGCTATTTCAACAGCCCCTGATCCAGAATCCTCCACAGACTGGGCTGTGTGAAGCTCAAAGTGTTTGTGAATTGCGGGATAAAACCAGGCTGAAAGAATCACATCGGAAAGTTCCAGTGAGACAGTGGCTCGGGATGCCGGTCTCCCCTCGGGTTTGAAGTGATTTAGGGGGAAGAAGGGGATTCTATCTTTAAAGGAAGGCAGTTGGCCTAGGCGTAGTGAAACTTTGGGATTCGCTATCGGGTCCAGTGCACCCGCTGCTCAGGAGACTAGTCCTCGGGAGTCAGCAGGGCGCCACGCTTTAGCTCCAGAGAAGACCCTGGGTCTCGCGCCTCCCGCTGCCCTTCACCTCCCCGGATCAGGGCACCGGCTGCATTGCTCTGCGCCTCCCGGCCCGCCCCCGATCGGCCACAAGGGCCGCTTTGTGCCCACGAGTGGAGCACCCTGGTCCCAAAGCAGAGCTGGCGGCGGCCCTCCCGCGCCCTGGGCGCGGGCGCTCGCGGGCTCAGTCAGCAGACGGGCCAGGCTGTTTACACTGAAAGGGAAGGCTCCTCCTTGGCCAGGAAAAGGATAGGAGACGGAGACTGCCCGGCGGGGCTGCAGCCACCGAGTGGCGCACGCATTTCAGAAGCGCCCGCGGGACTGTCCCGCGGCGGCTGGCCCACCTGAAAGTGCCCCAAAGGCACTCTCCTCTCGGGCAACTCCTTCCGCAGCGGCCCCTCCGAGACGCCTGCAGGCTGCCGTGTGCGCGACAAAGTTTCTTTCCGCTCAGTTGGAGGCGCGGCTTACCTGAGAGCGGCTGCACCAGCGCGCAGAGCCCGAGAAGGCAGGCGTACAGGAGCGCCGGGGCCGGCGGCATGGTGGGGCGTCCGGCCTCAGCGGCGGCGCGGGCGACAAACTCCGCCGGGTCGCGCGGCGGGGGCCTAAGACCCGGGGCCGCAGCCTCATGCCCCGCTCGCAGTTCGGGCTCACGGCGCCCGCGGCCGGGCGGGAGGCGGGGGCGGCTGCGCTGGCCCGCGCCCGGCCGCCACCATCCCTCCCGCAGCGCTCGCAACCGAGTCTCCCGGCCGCCGCTGTCCTGGATGGCAGGCCCGGACGCCCGGGTGTTGCGGCTCGGGACCGCCCGGGCGAGCTGCTCTGGGCAGAGGAGGGGCTGGCTCCGCGCGGCGCCCGCCACTTGGGCTCCGGGACGCGCCCCGCGCTGAGGCTCCCCCGTGCGCCGGCACACTCTGCACTTCGCCTCCGCCCCTTCCCTTCCCTTCCTCCCTCCGGCCCGCCAGGCTCCACTTTCCTCCTCTCCTTTCTCCTCCCCTTCTCTCCTTGCCAGGCCCCCGCCCGCCCGCCACACGGTCAGCTCACGGCCAGGCGGGGTGAGGCGGGGCGAGCTCCGGGCTGGACCAGCTCCGCCCTGCTCGAGGACCTACTCGGGACGCCAAGGCCCCCGGGCGCCCAGGTGGAAATCCCTTCCGGCGCACTTGAAGAGCCGGTGTTCGAAGCTACTGGGTAGGGCTAGCTCCGGCGCTTTAGCCAAAGAAGAGGGAGTGGGGGATGCACGTTCCATTAGGCCCTCGGAGATTACTTCGGCCAAAGGAGCCTTTAGACTTAAGCAAGGAGAGCAGGTATGGTGCGAACCTGCCTTGTCCCGCTCTCCTCTTCCCAGAGCTGCACCTCCAGCCCTGGCCTCGCCCCAGGTAGCCGTGCTTGCAACCGCAAGGTTACGCTGCGGATGGGGAGAAGGGAAGATTTGTGGGGCATGGAAGCACAGATGAAGGGCTCTTTTAAATTATTAACATTTTGTCCCTTTCGAGGATTTGAGACCTGCCAATATGCCGCTAATCAGTTGTTTGTTTGTTTGGTTGGTTGGTTTTGGTTTTTCTTACCAATTCCCTGGCGGTTTCATTGACCAAACTAATAAACTCAAAAGCGATGCCTTATCATTTACATCTGCACTGGATCAGAAATTGCCAGTAAGGGGTGCGGTGGCCGGGGGTACTTCTTAGAAAGCTCAAGCAAAGGATCCGGTGGAGCTGGGCGCGGTGGCGCAGGCCTGTAATCCTAGCACTTAGGGAGGCTGAGACAGGAGAATCACGAGTTCAAAACCAGCCTCAGCAACGGCCAGGCGCTAAGCAACTCAGTGAGACCCTGTCTCTACATAAAACACAAAATAGGGCTGGGGATGTGGCTCAGTGGTCGAGTATCCCTGAGTTCAATCCCCGGTACACCCCCCCCCCCCCAAAAATAGGATCCAGTGGACTTGTCAGGACTATGACGAATGGGTTGAGACTGGAAAGATTTATAGTCAAGAGAAGTGGAATTCGTGTAGAAGGAACTATTAGTAAGACACCTAGCACGAACGGATGACACTGCAACCAGGCACTGTGCTAAATGCTATACTTTATTAACTCATTGAATGCTCCCTACACCCCTACACCCCTACTGTTACCCAGATAAGGAAACAAGCACAGAGGGGCAAACTTCCCCCACGATGTGACAGCTGGAATTCCTTGTCCAAAAAGTTCAGAATGGCTAGACTAAAAACAGAAGTAGTAAGGAGTAAAGCGCAGCGGGGGGGGGGGGGGGGGGGGGGGGGGGGGGGGGGGGGGGGGTCTCATCTTTGCAAGTCAGGAACCTGCTGGAACCAGCTAGAGAGCCAGGAAGAATAAGGTCCTAAATGCTCAGCATGAGGAGTTTGGATCTTTATTTGAGCCCACTCTCACCTCCCAGACTCTTGCAAGGCTGTGTCCATTGCTGGAGGAAGTAAATGAATTCATGTAGTGTAGTATGTGCGGACAAAGATGAAACAGACCATAGCAAGCACCCAGTTTCATTGAAGGCCAGCATTTCATCCTTAAATCTCATACAAATATCATCATGTGCCATTATATCTATTCTGATGTAAAAGTCATATTTGTCCTCATTTTCCAGTAAAATTAATGTTACAGAAGCTCCCCCCCCCCCCCGAGTTTCTCTTGGGATTACCTGCCCTTCAGAGCAGTGGCCTTGAGGCAACTCACCCCAGTTTGAGAAGCAGTGATTATAAATAATGAAAAGCTAGTGAAAGAGTTTGAACTGGGAGACATCATGTGCCAAGTGATTTAAAAACAATCGACTGGCAGGAATGTGTGGGGTGGATTAGATGGAAAGGGAGTCTGGTCCTGGAAACTGGGTAAACATTGCATTAGTAAGTACAATAACAACTTGCCTCTGCCAAGCATTGTTTAAGTTTACCGTCAGATCTTCTGGGTTCTTCTCTACCCCAAATTGGGTGTTTTCTGCCTGTTGAAATATCTCACTTTGTCCCACACCCAACACAGACCACCCTTTACCTCAATTACACCTGGAAGGTACTGTGATCCAGCCTGTCCCTGCTGTCATTCTCACCAGCCCCCTTCCTGCCTCACCTGGTACTTCCCCAACCTGCCCAGACCTGACATAATCCACTGAATCCTGAGTGCTCCATACTTTATTATTCTGAGCTTTTGTTTTCTGTGTCTTTTCCTCTAAGAACCCTTCATTCTTTTAAATAAGCCTGAGTGGAGATGCCCTTCAGTATTTTATGTCCTCTCTCTGAAAGTTGACCTGCACTGATGACTTTCCCTTAGGCAGGGTACAAGGCAATACTTCCCATAACCACTGAAAATTACCTCGGGCACATTCCATATCCGATCACCACTGAGCTTCTGAGCTCAAGGGAGGCTGCTGGTTGGATCAGTTTGATTCTTAGAGTTTGAACAAGGAAAACCTAGAGAAAACTTATGCTTCTTATTGTCAGTTTTAAAATATGATTAATTTCTTTAAAATCAGCACATGATCCAACTACTCCAGTTCTAGATGTATATCCAGAAGAACTGAAGGCAGATTATGTGTACACCCATTTTTGTAGCAGCATTATTCACAATAGTCAAAAGGGAGAGATGACTCAAGAGTGTCCATGAATGAATGAATGGCTAAACAAAATGTATATACATACAATGGACTATTATTTAGTCTTAAAAAGGAATGAAATTCTGATACAAGCTACCACATGGATAAACCTTGAAAACTCCACCTTGAAAATATGCTAAGTGAAATAAATTCAAGCCAAAGACACAAACATTATATGATTCTACATATATATAATATCTAATATAGGAAAATTGATAGAGACAGAAAGTACAACAGAGGAGAGAATGGGGTTACAGGGTTTCAATTTGGAATCATGGAAAAGTTCTGGAAATGGGTGGTGGTAATGGTTGCACAATGTAGAGAATGGACTTAGTAACACCAAATGGTAAGTTTAAAGGCTTGGGGGTACAGCTCAGCAGAGCACTTACCTAGCATGTGTGAGGCCCTGAATTTGGTCCCCAGTGCCTCAAAAACAAATGAATGGAACACTAGAAACAGTTAAAATGGTAAATTTTATATTATGCATTTTTATATTTTTGTAGATTATATACTTTTTCACCATTAAAAAATACTTAGAGCTGAGCACGGTGGCTCAAGCCTGTAATCCCAGCACTTAGGGAGGCTGAGACAGGAGAATCGCGAGTTCAAAGCCAGCCTCAGCAACAGCGAGGTGCTAAGCAACTCAGTGAGACCCTGTCTCTACATAAAACACAAAAAATAGGGCTGGGGATGTGGCTCAGTGGTTGAGTGCCCCTGAGTTCAATCTCCAGTACCAAAAAAAACCCCCAAAACTTAGGGCTGGGATGTCTGTCAGTAATGGGGTGCTTGCCTAGCATGCTCAAGGCCCTAAGTGGATCCCCCAAAGCACAATAACAAAACATCAGATTAGTTAAAACTTTTCTGTTTAATTATTGAGTTTTGCATGCTAGCTCTTTTCTATAGTGAGTTGTCATACTGAGCAATTCAATTTATAGTCCAGGTTAAACATTCTGATAGTGTTGGGTGTGGTGGAACATACCTGTAATGCCAGAGACTCAGGAGGCTGAGGCAAGAGGATCATAAATTCAGTGTCAGCCTGGAAGCTTAGCAAGACCCTGTCTCAAAATAAAATTTATAAAGGATCTGAGGAGCTGGGTGTGGTGGCACATGCCTATAATCCCAAGGACTCGAGGCTGAGTGGAGGATTTCAAGTTCAAGACCAGCCTCAACTGCAGAAGTGTTAGAAATGTGTGGGAAACTTCATGATGAATAATGCAGCCAGGCGCAGTGGCACATACCTGTAATCCCAGCATTCAGTAGGCTGAGGCAGGAGAATTCCAAGTTCAAAGCCTGGGCAATTTAGAAAGACTCTGTCTCAAAATAAAAAACAGAAAAGATCTGAGTGTGCAGCACAGTGGTAAAGCACCCCTGGGTTCAATCCCCAGTAAAAATCATTAAGAGACACTCAAACAAATATGTTTTATCTGTATTTATTTCAGTTAGTCTAAAACACTTCTGCTTACATTGCATTCCTCTTTGGTATTCATACTATCAGTGTCAAAATGATATAGCCAAGCAAAAGAATTTTAATGTTGTTAAATTGAGAAAATCTTCAATATTGTTTAAATAAAATTCTATGGAGTTAAAAAAAAAAAAAAAAAGACCAGCTTCAGAAACTTAGGGAGGCCCTAAAGAACTTAATGAGACCTTGTCTCAAAATATTTTTTTTTAATACTGGGGATGTGGCTCAGTGGTTAAGTACCCTTGGGTTTAAACACCAGTAACCCTATCCCACACCCCAAAAAGGTCTGGAGATATAGTTCAATGGTAAAGTACTTGCCTACCTTCCACAAAGCCCTAGGTCCAATCCTCAGTATCAAAATAATAATAAGCATAATAATTCTGATATATATCTGCTGTTTAATATGAAAGGGAAAAGGTGAAAGAGAAAAAAACAATAATGCCACAGTATTCACCCTAGTTTAAGTAATATTTTTAACCTACTCTTTTACTAGTCATGCCTGAGTTTCATATAAGAAATGAACAGTATCAGTGTCATCATTGATGGACATGCTTGGATTGCCTCTCCTTTTTGACTATTGTGAATAATGCTGATATGAGCATGGGTGCCTTCAGTTCTTTGGGATATATACCCAAAAAATGAATGAATGACAAAATCTTTAACAGGGATTATTAGGCTTAGGGCCAGGGATGCAGGTCAGTGGTAGTGTTTGCCCAGCATTGCAAAAGAGAAAAAGAAAAAAAAATTGTGTGTGTGTATAGCATATACATAGAAAATATATTTAAAATATATGACCAATTATTAGCCTATGAAACATGGATACAATTTAATATAGAGGTTAACTTTTTATTAGAAAAATACCAGATTATATTCCTTGTTATAGGAAAATGTTGTGACAGGTTTTTCTGTCCTCATGCACTATAGTGTACTTGTTAGGACAAATAATCCCCATGCCATCTCTTAGAGTTACAGCAATACAGGACTGCTGAAGACAGACCTAAAAGTGCCATCCAGAAGCCTGCAGCACATGTCTGTAATCCCAGCTACTAGGGAGATTAAGGCAGGAGGATCTCAAGTTTGAGATCAGCCTAGGCAACTTGGTGAGACTTGAAATAAAATTCTTTTTCAATGGGGTAGTGGATGCTGGGGTGTAGCTCTTATCCACCCTATGAAAGTTCCTTGGTTCAATCCCCAGTATGGCAAGAGAGAGAGAGAGAGAAAGAGAGGGAGAGGGAGAGAGAGAGAAAAGAACGAAGGAACGAAGGAACGAAGGAAGGGAGGGAGAGAGGAAGAAAGGAAGGAAGGGAGGAAGGGAGAGAGGGAAGAAGAAAGAAAGAAAATGACATCCAGATAATAGATGAACAAAGGATATGGCAGATGACAAGCCCCATAAACACACTGAGCTTCCTGTCAGTGAAAATGGCTTATTATGTGAACTGGCATGCAGAAGATCCTCAGTAATCTTTGTTTATTTTTAGGTTAAGCATGCACAGTGTGGTTATGCTAAGTGTTATGGTGGAATTTCACATTAAGAGATAGAATGCCAAGTGATATTGATAGAAAATTTCATCAGTAGGGCAAGGTATTTCTGTTTGTTGCTTTTTTTTTTTTTTTTTTTGGTACTAGGGATTGAACTCAGGGGTACACGACCACTGAGCCACATCCCCAGCCCTATTTTGTGTTTTATGTAGAGACAGGGTCTCACTGAGTCCTGTCTCAGCCTCCCTAAGTGCTGGGATTACAGGCTTGAGCCACCGCACCTGGCTCTGTTTGTTGCTTTTAATGCACAAATGTAGCTGTAAATCATAGAAATGTCATATTTCTCTGACTCTATTAAGAAGCACACACAAGCATTTTTAATTTCTTTGTAGAGTAGCTGACATACCTTTGGTAACTAAGCCATGTGTTTTCAACCTCTGTCATCTAATTATCAATTCTGAAAATGCGCATTACTTATATCTTTCTGAGAGCAATTTTTCAAAGGTTAAGATTTGAGAATATTTTAAGATTATGTATTCCAGAAGAAATTTATGTTTTCCAGCTCTTATGAACTGAAATATTTAAAAACAATGCCCATTAATAAAATTACAGTAAAAATTAGGTTATTTTTTGTGTGGTTTTTTTTTTCCCCTCTTTTTAGGAAACATTTTTTAAAAATCATCAACAGGGGGCTGGGATTGTAGCTCAGCGGTAGAGCGCTTGCCTCGCATGCGTGAGGCCCTGAGTTCGATCCTCAGCACCACATACAAAGCAATAAAATAAAGACATTGTGTCCATCAACAACTAAAAAATTATATTAAAAAAAATCACCAGCAGGACTCAGACCCAGAGGAAGTCTCTGTTGGAGTGTTTCTCTAAATACCCCCTTCCACTCTAGCAAAGCAATCACATTTTCTCTTTTTCTAGCAGTTGTTCTGCTAGATTCTTTTCCAGTTATTTCAGGCAAAAGTACAATGAATGAAAGCAGCTATGTGTGTGCAGGTGCGCGCACACACACGGTTTAAGTCAATTATATTTAGAGACTTCCTGAGTCAAGGTCAGGATTAAAGGAGTAATCAGGAGATGGAGAAGGACACAAAACAGGTACAGTCCATGTAGCTGTGGCCTGGAGAGAAATACCACAGGCCTGGAGGGAGAGGACAGAGGCCTTGAATTCAGAGCAGACACAGCTATCTGAAGACCAGAAGGAAGCCATTTGGAGAGAATGCCCTTGGAGGCTGAGCCGGCATTTCCACTCCTTCCTTTAGCCGCCTCAGAACCACTTTCTTTCGAATTCTCCTTTCAACCTCTACTCCACACTCCATCCCTGCACTCACCTCTCTCCCGTGCTTGGTATAACAGTGTTACCCCAGTGGCCCTTAAGACAAATGCTCAGGTAGCTGTTCAGAAGCCTTTTAAATGGCAGGGCAAGCTTCTACCCCTTACTCTTCTTGGGGGAGCATTTTGAGGGTGGGGTAGAAAAGCTGTTCCAGAACCAGGTGTATAGGAAGCCAAGAGCCAGCCGCCAGCCTGGGACCCAATTTGGGTCTGTTTACATGGCTGCTGTTTCTTTGTAAAATGTGACCCCTCATATTCAATTACTAGTGGAAGAATACTAGGAATCTTCACCCAGAATCAGAATTGAGTTCCAGGCCTCAATGTCGTTGATTAGCTCGGCATTGAGCCAATGCCAGGTTGCTCGTTGCTCAAACTGTTACTCTCTGGCCCTCACTTTGCTCATCTAGAGAGCAAAGTCTCTAGCCCCTGCCAGAGCTGCCTCTCTAATTACTACTGGTAAAGTCAAATGTGTTCAGCACTTGGCAGCAGGCTCGGGTGTATATAACCTCATCTACCGACTAAAAATTGTTCTTCAAAAAACCACTGTGCTTAAGTAGAGGGTGTGAGTCCTGTTTGAACATGCTCTCTATGTGGGAAGACTGTCTTGTGGGTGCACTCTGAAGATGATCACCTTTCTTCTTTAACAGATGTCCTGAGGGCTTCCATCAGCTCCCATGCTAATCTACCCCTCTTATTTAATCATCAATCACAGCAAATTCTTCAGTCCATGGAAACTGAGATCCTTTGATAGTTTTTTCTTCTCTCAGCTTTAGTGAAGATCTGATTCCTGTCCCCTCCAACATTTCAGAGGCCACAAAATAAAACATGATGCCTGCAGTGCCCACCAGAAGTTCTTCTTAGATTCAGCTACCCATCCAGACTCACAGGTCTCCCAGAGAACACACTTGGCTTTAGATAACTCGAAAAGACATAAGGAGAAGCCACCATTGGCCCATGGGACATGTTAAGAGTTCATCTCTACATAAGGTATACATGTATTAAAACATCACAGGGTACCCCACAAATGTGTACAATATTTGTATGTCAATTAAAAAATAAGCAGTTAAATAAAATATCCATCTCATGGGAGCACTGGTATCAGTCAAGTATTATCAATCAGTTCAGGTGTTAGGCAGTTATAGACTCCTCCCATCTCCTGGGTTAGAGGCCAAATGTCTTTTATAATACCTCCATGGGTATAGATTCCAGGAATCTCACAAAAGACAAACACTGCTGCAAGAGTCACCACATTTAGAGAGGATCAAAAGATGGTACCCCGCCTGGTATTTATAGTTCACACAACTCAACACTGTAAAGCATGCCTTATTTTCCGCATTTGGACACAGGTGATAATAAGCAACAGTGCCAAGAATTCCTGACTCCACAGTTCTTTCTACTATTTTATAGCTGCCTCATTTTGAGTAGAATTTCTGATCTTTAGTATGACTATGACATAGTTTTAACATAATTTGAGTGTATTTAAAAGAAATATAAAATCCTAATGTGTTCCAAAGTACAACAGCATTTATTATATAATAATTGGTCTTTTCTATAATTATTTCAGAACATATATTCAGGCTAAATTAGCACATAGAGTTGGGCATTGCTGGGGCATGCTTGTAACCTCAGGTAACTTGGAAGGCTGAAGCAGGATGACTGCAAGTTCAAGGCCAGCCTAGGAGACTCAGAAAGATCCTGTCTCAAAAAGAAAGTAAAAAAAGTGCTGGGGATGTGGTTCAGTGGTAGAGGATTTGCCTAACATATGCAAGGCCTTAGGTTTGATCCCGAGTACTACCAAAAATAAATAAATTAGCAAATACATCTGAAAATACCTCACATATACTAGACATTCAATAAATATTCATTGAAACTGTCTTGTATTTCCTAAATTAGGAGGTGGATCCAAATGATTTCTTTGGGCTGTAGCTTTGACCACTACTCTGCTAAGTCATGGGACACAGGGGTGCAGCAGGCCTTTAGCTCTATGGGGCTTCAAGTTTCATAGGTCTTCTTGCAGAGTTCCTTCCTAAACCACAATTTAGTCTTCACTAACAGCAAACACAGTGCCTTTCAACCTTAGATCAATAGACAACAATATAGTAAGCTATGAGATTTCTGGCTCAAATAAGGCCATCCAAATCACTGTTTTCCAAATGTAG
The DNA here is from genome assembly GCA_004024805.1 of Geosciurus inauris. NCBI lineage: Eukaryota > Metazoa > Chordata > Mammalia > Rodentia > Sciuridae > Geosciurus > Geosciurus inauris. The sequence goes on along the minus strand of PVHX01010046.1, from coordinate 30,871 downwards.
CTGGAAGACAGAGACACACCAGCTGTAACTGGAGCAGCGGGCCCTCTCCTTCCAGAGACCACATGGACACCAGAGAGTTCCTCTACACCAGAAGACAAGGCTTGAGGAAATGCCTTGCTAATTATAGTTGTTCAGACAAGCAGGCAGAGCACACACCTGGAACAAGTGGAAGATCAGTAACCAGGAGTGAGAGGAGGGAGCAACTCCCGGGGCCCTTCATAGCTGGCTCCACTCCCAGGCTCACAGACCCGTTCTCCCCTTTGCACCAACAGTTCCTTCTCTTTGGAAGGCTCCACCCCTCACCTTGTATTTATTTTATTTTTTTATACTTGTGATTGAACCCAGGGGTGTTTTACCACTGAACCACATCCCTTTTAAGATTTTATTTGGAGATAGAGTCTCACGAAATTGTGGAAGCTGGCCTTGAATTTGCAATCCCCCTTCCTCAGCCTCTCTAGTTGCTGGGATTACAGGCAAGCACCGCTGTGCTTACTCATCTTTAGATGAGTAAACTGCCACTCACAGGATGTCTTCCGCCTTGCTCTTCAAGGACTTGGGCCTAATCTCTTGAGGCTGTTATTAGGTGACCATCTCTCTGACAGCTCAACCCCTGACAGTGGTCACTTAAAGAAGTATTCATTTATTCTGCAAATATTGTAGTGTATACATATGCCTGACAGCACTCCAGGGTGAGGGTAGATAGTAATGTGTGTGCCAAGTCTCCAAGGATGAGAAAACTGTATAAGGTGAAGGGAGGAAGAGGAACAGAGGCCAGGCATCTGTTCCTACCCCCCCTGGTGTGCTGGGTCATGGTTCTGAGACCAAGTCTAGGGCAGTGATATGAGGGTGCATGAGATGCATTAATACCAGACCAGAGTCACAAAAACCTCTCTTACAAGGTGCTGTATGCTCTTTCACTTTCTCCTGGACTGATGCAGAGAGGTGGAGACCTTGGAGCATCACTGGAAGGACCTGAATCATTACTTTGTTTGGGGCAGGGGAGGGAATCATCAGAAAAACATATGAGCAGAAATAGATACTGCTTGATTATAATATTCAAGTGGGGTCCATTGTCCAAATATCTTTTATATACAGACTTTGAGGATTTAAAAATTAAAAAAAATAAAACTTGAGACCTAGGATAGTTAGAGAAAATTTTAAATATCCTTGGAAAACAACAAATGCTATATGATGGAACGAAAATTATGTACAATTTAGAGCATATTGTACCAGTTAATTGCTTCAGTAAGAAAATGGCAAAGACTCTTACTTTGGGCTGCAGAGAGATATTTTCTCTTAGCTCTGTTTCTATTGATTTGCTTCCATATTCCAAAACATTTTTTGCTCTAGGATGTCATGTCATTGAAACAGAGCCATTATTTTTATATTTGATAAATTTTGTCAAGGACTTCCTACATAAAGGAGAAATAAGACAGAGAGAGGGTCGTCCTTCAGGACACTCAAGTCAGCAAAGGGGCTAGATGATAAAAGCAGTCAAAGGACGGGCGGGGCATTCATGCCCAGTCATTGGAGGATGCAGTTTTTAGCTTGGACCCAGTAGGGAGAGCTTTCCGTCTCCACCAAAAGAAAAGAAACTTCCTTTTATCTCCACATGGGGCAGGACACCACAGCTGGCAGGGAAATGGAGAGCTGGAGAGAGAAGCTGGAGAGTCCCCAGACAAAGACGGAAACCATAATTGGGGTAATAAATAACATGCAGCAGGCTTGTTACAGGCAATTTTAGATAAATTACTTTAATAGAATACTCCAAAATTTGAACAACATAGAACAGATTTTTCACTTTGGGCACTAAAGGCCCATTAACGTGTGAATTCCAGAAAGATAAGGACCACATTTCATCTACTGCTCTATTTCAGCCACTAAGGCCTACAAAATAGAGGACACTCTTAGTTTTAAGTACATGACTCATTTTTTTTGTTGACCATTGGCATATCCTTCCTCTGTTAATAAATTTGGCATTAAGTGACACAGAGGTAGGCAATAGAGTCAGACTGCCTGGGCTCAAATCCTGGTTGTGCCATTTGCTGCTAGCTATGTGACTTTGGACAAGCTACTTGTCTCTGTTCACTTAACTGCTGAACAGGGATAATAATAGTACCTACTGCATAATTATCATGAGAATGAATTAAAGGCGTTAAGATACATAAAGCACTAAGAATTATGCTTGGCATATAGTGAGTGATCCAGAATATGCTGACTGTTATTGTTGCTGTTTTTCGAGCTCTCTCTCTCTCTTCTGGAAGCAGCAGAGTGTCCCCTGATTGGCCCACATCTCATGATTGTGGGCTCAGAAAATATGTTTCCAAGCCTGCAAGAATGATGAGGCCCCGAGCCTTTGATGGTTTGCCCCGAGCTCCTGCCTTTGAATGAAAGAGCACATTTCCCAGCTCGAGGGTGAGGAGAAGCCACCCGTAGTGCTTCAGGCTCTTCCCAGCCTCATTCCCTAACCTTACTTTTTGTACTTTTTGTAGGTTGTCAATTGACAACAAATCAGAATTCTCTAAAAATGCTCAGGGGCAGGGGGTGGGGCATCCCAGGAACCTTGCTCACCTGATCAAAGCCTTTCATTTTGTTTTGTTTTAGCTTAACTGAAGAATTTTTCAATGAAAATTGATTTAGGTCCTTTTTTATTTTGTAAAATTACCACCAAATTAAAATTCGATTAACTGAAAATTGCATCAAGTTTTATGCACCATCCATCTGACATTAACATTATTTAATACTTAACAGTTATAGAAGCTGGAGTTGTAGCTCAGTAGTACAGCTCCTGCATAGCATATCTGGGTCCCTGGGTTTAATCCCCATCACCATGAATAAGTAAACACATGCTTACATTTATAAGACTAATAAAAATTACCTCTGATGATCCAGTAAAAATGATCCAAATATGTCAACAAGAGTGAACCAAGTAACATTCATGTTTCCCTGGAACAAGAGTGAGAACGAAGAAACCAAGAAAAAAAATCAAGAGGGAAATTATTTAGATTGGTACATTAAAAGTTAATGATTACAAACAAGACCTTTAAAAGAACAGCCATACAGGAAGTTAGTTGTCTTTTCTATAAGCCATAGGAGGCAGCGCCACCTACTGGCCTTAGAATTTGCCCAGCAGGTAGGAGAGGCCAGAGGGCTGTGATCAGAAGCAAAGCTGTCCAAAAGACTTACCTCTCAAGTGGTTTTGGTGTTGATGCCACCTGAATGCCTAATCACCATCTCCACAAGGAGGCTTGGAGCCCACGGAGACTTCTTGCGCATAACATACTTGATTTCTAACTATCAAGGGAAGGCATGGACAGTGGTGTGACCATGATTATGGGCTCAGAAAATATGTTTGACCAGGGCTTGACCAGGAAGAGCCAAGCCACTATCTAACACAGTGGTTCTCTAGCTCCCCTGCACATTAGAACCCCTGGGAGTTTAAGTAAGCCCCACGCTCAGGCCTGTCAAACCCTTGGAGTACTTGAGGATGGACCCCAGGCATTAGTGGTTGATAGAACTGTTCTCAGGGCAGCAGCCTGTCCCCAGCTGGCTTCCCCCAAGCTGACCTCCGAAAACCTTCAGCCTAATGTAGAGTTCCAGCAGAATGCCTGTCCTCTCCTAGCTGCCTTAGGACTGTGTCAAGAGGATGCCTCCCCCAAGGTAGAAGTCCATACATAATAGTCTACCCACATACACCCTTAAAAAAAAAACAGCTTTATTAAGGTATTATTGATCAACTGTAGATATATAAAATGTACAGTCTGACAGCTTCAAACATGTGTATACATGTGAACCATTGCCATAATCAAACTAATGAACATGTTCTTCAAGATTGAGCTGGAGCCAGGCACAGTGGCATGTGCCTATAATCCTAGCAACTCAGGAGGCTGAGGCTGGAGGATGGCATGTTTGAGGCCAGCCTTGGCAACCTAGTGAGACCCTATGCCACTTAGTGAGACCTGTCTCAAAATAAGAAAATAAGAAGTGCTGGGGATGTGGCTTAGTAATAAAATACCCTTGGATTCAACCCCAATACAAAAAAGAAAAAAAGATGGAGCTGGAAGTGTCGTGTCCCATCCATGCTCCTATTGCATGGTTAACACTCCTTCTACACCAGGCATGTGTCCAGTTGAGTAGAAAACAGACTGACTGAACGTAACCTCCCCTGGGGAAACTGATTTCCCAGTGAGACCTGGGGCGGGGGGTGGTAGGGAAGGGTGAGGAAAAGTTGGGCAGAGGAGATGGTGGCTTAGCTGGTCTAGTCAGAGGGAGGTATTTATTTAGTGCTATGGTCTAAATGTTTGATCCCTCTTGTGTTATATACCTGATATACGTCAACTTAAAAGGAGAAAAGTTTTATTTGGCTCAGAGTTTCAGAGCTTCCAGTCCATGGTCATGTGGCCCTGTGGCTGTGGGCTCTTGGCAGCACCGTGTATTATGGGAGGAGCACGTAGTAAAACAAACTGCTCACTTCAGGAGCCAGGAGGCAATAAGAGAGAGGAGGAGTCAGGGTCTCAATGTCTCCCTCAAAGGCAATGACCTAACATCCTCGAACTTTCCTCCTAAAGGTTCCACCAACTTGCAATACTGCCATGGGCTGGTGACCAAATCTTTAACACATGGATCTTTGGGTGATATTATCAATCCAAACTATAGCACCCCCACTCATGTATCAAATCCTAACGTCAATTAGAAAGTGGGACCTTTGGGATGATTAGGTCTTGTGGATGGAGCCTCCTGAGTGGAAGTTGTGCCCTTACCAAAGAGGCCTGAGAGATCCCTTGCCCCAGTGTGCGAGGACACCACGAGAAGACAGCCATCCATGAAGGAGCAGGTCCTCACCAGACACCAGATCTGCTGGCACCCTGATATTGGACTTCCCAGCCTCCAGAACCATGAGAAAGAAAATTTTAACCATTTGTAAGCCACCCAGTCTTTGGTAGTTTATTATGGCAGCCTAAACAGAAGACATCAGGCAGCTGAAGGAAAGGGGAGTTCCAGGAGGAGGGAAATCAAGAGCAAAGCAGTGGAGGTAAGCAGGGCTGGTGTGTTTAAGAAGCAGCAGGTGTGGGCAGAGTGCTAGCACCTGCCTGCGTGGAGGGCTAGCGCCTGTGGGGAGGGATGGGAAGCAAAGCCAGTAGACCAGAGCCACGCACCTCCCCTCGCACCTCTCACCTCTTGCTCTGGCTCTCAATGGAGAATGCAAGAGGCCCCAAGCAAGGGAGTGTCCTGATCCGATCTGCATCTTAGAAAGTTCACTCTGGCAGCTCTTCAGGGTTGTTGGACAACCAAGAACCTTTGCAAAGTTACCAGCAAGCAGAAATAAATTCATTTTAGGCCGTATTATATAAGAATCAAAAAGCAACCAGGAATGAAAAGCCCACTCTCCAGAAGAGTTTCTCTTCCTCCAAACCACCTAAGTTTAGGCCTTATTCTAATAATACTCACTTACGTTGTGTGCTCACCCATAAATCACTCTGGGCTGCAAGGAGGGATGAGATCCCACTGTTGGGCCTGGGCCAACCAGGGCCGACCCCTGGAATGGGCAGCAGGATCAGACCCACTCGAAATGCACGGCTGCTTTGCCAAGATGGAGGAGTGGGTTAGACATGGGGCAGCACCCAAAAATGTCAAAAAATTTACCAAAAAAACTTGGTAAATATCATGTTGGGTAATCCAATAGCCCAATGGGGACAGCAGATGTCAACCACTCCAGTTTGTCATGTGTCATGTTTGCTATTTAAAATGAGACTATGGGCATCCGCAAGGGCCCCAAACACAGAAAAGGAGACCATTTACCAAAGATATTTTATTGTGTTATCTTTCACAATTAACAGTCAAGAACAAATAATAATAAAAAATAAAAACACCTTGCAAGGGGACTAGACATCAGACATACACAAAGACTCTACCAACATTAAAAAAGCCTGCTGGATGTGCTTGCCTTTATTGTTGGATATGTGTTGGTGGCCACAGCTAAGCATCTGTCACCAAGACAGGCTGTGGCCCCTGTGGAACCTGTATCACCAGACTGGACATCTGGATCCCTGGAAATGAGCTGCCTCTTGCTGCAGTTTCAAGGGGATGCTGAGCTTCCTCCTGCCTCTGCACCTTTGCTTCCACTTGAGCCCATTGTGGGAAGGGCATGCACTAGAGGAAGGGGGTTCACAGAGGAGGGGAGTCCAGGGGAGAAGGTGGACCCTGGATGCCTCCTCTAATTCATCTTCTCAGCACAGCTTCCTTGGCCTCTCTCCCTCCTCCCCTCGGTCATGTTCTTTTTATCTCAGCCTCTCCCACACATTTAAAAAATGGGCATCCCAAGTTGCCCCAAGATGGCACCCCACGGTGGATGTTTCTAGTCCAAGCCTTCTAATTAACATCAAAAACTTCTAGATTCACAATGAGTCCTCCTGATAAAGCTGCAAGGTGTGTCTTTTCCTGTCTTGTTGGAGTGAGACCAGATCTCAGCTCCTGGCATTTCAAGAGTGGCCAGGAGGGATAGAAGCAGTGTTCCCATTGGGACCTGGCAGAGAGTGAACCTTAAAGGATGGCAGGTTTTCCCCTCCCCTGGGAGCGCCACAGCTGAGGAGTCAGAGTCTCCCAGGAGGAGTGGGTCACGCCCCTGTGGACTCAAGAGCAACATTCTCCCAGGAATGAGTGATGGCGGGAGCTTTCTTCTAGATGGGAAATGGTTATTGTTTCCCCACTGTGAATAAAGCAAAAACAACCAATCATTGTTTTAGTGCTTTGTACTGATGGGAGAAAATCAACCATCTTATAAGTGCTAACAGCATCTAGGTGCATTTAGTTTAATTTCACACTTCTTAGCGAGCTGTGTTCCAGCTTCAGGAGGATGTTACACAGGATACTGGAGGCCAGACCTCACTTCTTTATGTCTTTTACTCAACATAATGGCATGTACATTGGGCCACAGACCATGGAGGGTTCCAAATTTTTATCATTCTAGACAGAGAGAAGAAGAATGAAATAAAACTCTTAGAAAAGAAACGTCTAACAACATACCAGAAAAATTAGATTCATAAATTATTAATATGATTTGAGATCGTCAGCCCCTTTCCCCTATTCTTTGTCTCTGTTTGTTGTTGTTGTTTTCAAGTTTTATTTTATTTGGTTGTGGTTTGGTTTGGTCTTTTGCAGTGCTGGGGGTGGACCCCCGGTGCTCTGAGCTACATCCCCAGCCCTCTTTTCGTCCTTGTAGTCATTTCTTCCCTTGCCTCGCTTCCGTTTCCTGTCTCTTCCCTGGCCCCTTTCTTCTCTTCATCATTGTCCCTTCTTGCATCTCAGTCCCCTTGTCACTTTTCACCCCAGAGTGTCCTCTCAAAGCCTTCTTCTTTTTAACATTTCATTCAGCTCACGCTAAGTGGTGCCGCCTATGATTGTCCAATACAAATCTAATGAGCACAGTGATTCTTCTCAAAAGCCTCCCTAAAGGAAATAAAATACCATCTGCCTAACTTGCCTTATCTGTTTAGAAATGAATTGAGTGCAGTGGTACAAGCCTATAATCCCAGTACGGGGAGGCTGAGGCAGGAGGATGGTAAATTCAAAGCCAGCCTCAGCAACTTCGTGAAACCCTGTCTCAAAGTCAAAAATCAAAAGGGCTGGGATGTAGCTCAGGGGTAAAGCACCCTTGAACTCAATCCCCAGTACCAAAAGAAGGAGGAGGAGGAGAAGGAGGAGCAAGGAAAAGGAGAAAGAGGAGGAGGATGGGAGCAGGGGGAGGAGGAGGGAGAGGAAGAAGAAAGAAATGGACTGAGTTGCCTCAAGGCTTGCAGGAGCAGAGACTGGCGAGGATTAGATAGAACTACCCTTATATCCAAAGTCTTTTTCTAGGCCTGACCTAGGACCTGGATGCTTCATAGCCTGGGAGTTGGCTTCACAATCACTAGAACCAGAGACACAGAAGTTGATATTTGAAAGGGACCCTAAGGACATCTAAATTAAGCTGTTCTTTGTTCTTTTCACATGTGAGGGAATAGAAGGCCTAAGAAGTTAAGTGGTGGGTCTGAAAGCACATGGATAAGCCAAATGGTGGCTATTTACAAGAGCAAGGAGCTTCCTCCTCCATCTCTCTCTCTCTTTTTTTTGGCATCAAGGATTGAACTCAGGGGCACTCGACCACTGAGCCACATCCCCAGCCCTATTTTGTGTTTTATGTAGAGACAGGGTCTCACTGAGTTGCTTAGCACCTCGCCGTTGCTGAGGCTGGCTTTGAACTAGTGATTCTCCTGTCTCAGCCTCCCTAAGTGCTGGGATTACAGGCTTGCGCCACCGCGCCCAGCTCATCTTTATCTTTTGATTAAAAACAAAAACAAGCCCATGGAGCAGCCAGGGATTGAGGAGGATGAGGACGCAGCCATGGATTGAGGGGCCCCTACTCTGCCCTAAGGTGTTTCATTCTGCAAAGCCAAGCAGAAAGCCCGGGACTCACCTAGTAGTCGGGGCGAGGCACACTACTCTGTTTTGCGTAGGGGTTTTGCATCTGGCCATCTTTGGAGGTCAATGTTTTGACTTTGGGGAAGATGGTCCCATCGGCTCCGATGTTGCTGAAGCCTGTTGACTGTAGTTGCAGATTTTGAAAGTCATTGTCAATCAAGTTCTGCTCTTCAATATTATTCGTTTTGTTCTTTGACCTGTAATCAATAATAGGAATCAGGGACTAACAATGGCAGAAAGTTCTTCAAAGTAAATGTTGATGTTCTTTCTTAAAAATGCTTTTTAAATTTTGAAATAATTTTAAATTTATACAAATAGTTACAAAAAGATAGATGTTACAGGATCCTCATATACCCATCACCCAGATTTCCCAAATGTTAACACATCTGAATCAATGAAGAATACATCGCACACCTGATATCCCATCACCTGTAATAAATACTTCATTATTTCATTCAGTGTTGATCCCCTGCATTTAAGGAAAGTCTCCTCAATAAGCTCCGGGTCATGAATATCAGCTGACCCAATGTCACCATCTAATTCCATTGGCTTCATTCAAATTTTGAATGTCAGTATTCTTTTTTGACACTGGAGATTGAACTCTGGGGCACTTAACCACGGAGCCACATCCCCAGTCCCTTTTTTATTTTTTATTTTGACACTAATTTTGCTTAGGGCCTCGCTAAGTTGCTGAGGCTGGCTTTGAACCTGCCATCCTCCTGCCTCTGCCTCCTGAGCTGCTGGGATAACAGGTGTGTGCCACCACGCCCACCAGAATGTCAATATTCTTTTTTTTTTTTTGGTACTGGGGATTGAACTCAGGGGCACTCGACCACTGAGCCACATCCCCAGCCCTATTTTGTGTTTTATGTAGAGACAGGGTCTCACTGAGTTGCTTAGCGCCTCGCCATTGCTGAGGCTGGCTTTGAACTCACCATTCTCCTGTCTCAGCCTCCCTCAGTGCTGGGATTACAGGCTTGAGCCACCACGCCCGGCTCAGAATGTCAATATTCTTAAGCATACTTTTCAATTATTTATGGAAATAGTAATAGGAGTAAAGAGGAAAGATGATTTGGGTTTTCATCCAAGCGGATCCAACAGCTACAGAAACACCTTGGTGAGTAAAAGTTCAAGGTGTCAAGGTCTTCAAAAGAGAAATAGGATCTCCTGGGATCTGCTGTGGCCCCTCAAGGATCTCAAGTGTAGGTATTTAAAACTAAGAATAAGCATGTACAGTGAGGGAGGCACTGTCCTCAGATAACTCTGATGGTGGCCCCTCTTTCCTTCCTGGTCCACAGGCCTGGTCTTGGACAGTGGGAGTGGACGGCGGGCTACGATGCCCACAGAGTACTCCCAGGTGTCAGTCACCTAAGCCTCAGTCACATTGGGAATGTCCCTCAGCCTATGATCCTGGTGGCCAGCCCAGCCCACAGCAGAGCCCCTGCCCTTCAACACTCTCTTGTCTAAAGTGGCTGAGGGAAGGACTTCCCTTCTCTATGAAACTGGCAATAAAATTAAAGTCGTGTTTCATTGTCAAGAATTATGACTTGGTAGCTGGGTTAAGAGCAAGCCTGGCTCTGCAGCAGGAAAGAGAACTGAGTTTCGTGGCTCTCACAGGGCCACAAGCTTCCATGGCAACTTTTTTCTTATTTTCTTTTCTTTTCTTTCTTTTGTCCCCCTGCCACCCCCAGTACTGGGGATTGAACCCAGAGGCACTTTACCACTGAGCTACATCCTCAGCCCTTTTAATTTTTTTTTTTTTTTTTTTTTTTTTTTTTTTTTTTTGAGACAGGGTCTTGCTAAGCTGCTGAGCCTGGCCTCAAACTTGTGATCTTCCTGCCTCACCCTCCTCAATCACTGGGGTCCAAGATAGTGAGTCAATCCTCTTAAGAACAGCCTTGTTCCAGACCCGGAAATGTTCTGGTTCTCTCTCTGGAGAAGGGAATATTGGAGACCAGGGAGTGAATGCTCACACAGCAAGTAAATTCCCAGTTTTCATTCCTTATAACTGAGTCTCAAGAAGAAGAAACAAAGTATTTTAGGAACCTAAAATCTGTTGATCCTCTCCAATTATAGTGGGAAAATACTTATTTTCCAAAATATAAGGTATGAGCTAAATTTTAGAAAAAATGTAGCTTGTTTTTTTAGCAAAGTGGATCCCACTTGGCACATATAAAATGGAAAAGAGATAATAGCAATCTCCTTTCTGCTGATGGGCGGAACTTCATACTTAAGTATTTGTTGAAGAAATGAATGGACCCTACTCCACCTCCCTTAAGGGAACTTAAGGCACTAAGCTGAGAAACAGCCCCACAGACACAGGTTTCTACCTCTTTAAGCCCAGTAGGTTCTGTGGAGGCTCATTTTAGACCATTTGCCGCAGAGTCCTGGGCAGGGGAGTGACTTGGTAAAAATTGTATTTGACAGCATCAGTGGAGTTAAAAACCGTCAACAGAGTTCTTAATGTCAGGAAAATGACTGCTATGTCCTATGACAGTGTTAAGCAAAATTAACCCTCAACAGAAAAATTTAAAAACACAAAGGATGCAAAACTATGTATACAATATCCTTTTTAAAAAATCTGGAAGGATGTTAGTTGCCTTAGGATGGTGGGTTCTGTGGGGTGATTTTTTTTTACTCCACTCTTTTCCACATTTCTGGTTTCATGATTTTCTTTCATGGTCATGTATGCTTACACAATCAGAAGAAAATTAAGGTAAGAAAAAATAAAGTGGCATCAGAGAGGCCTCCCCTCATATGTCCCCTCTACTGCCCAGGAGAGGCTGGGTGTTTAGAAACCAGAGTGTCCACAGGAAAGGGAAACTTCCATCCCCGTACCTTGCTAAGAAGATCAACGAAATCAACAAGCCGAGAATGAGGATGGCGGCAATGGTGCCCACGATAGTGAGGATCAGCTGAAACTCTGAAAGGAAGAAAAATAGAGTAGGAACAGCCTTCAACAAATTGCCCCCAGCTGCCTACTACACCGGTCCATGTGTTCCCAGGGTTCCTGGTTATGAGGATGATCAGACTCTGGTCTCTAACTCCTCCAGAACCAGGATGGGTAGGTGGCTCATCTCCTTTAGCAGCCCTTCCTCTAACCCCCTAACCAGGTCTTCAGTTCTCAATAAGAACAGGCATCTTTGCCAGACACAAAACCATAAATACAAAGGAGGCTGTTGGCGATGGAGTCTTCCAGAGCTTTGTGGGAAGTGGGATCTCAGCCTTCCTTCCCTGCCTTGCTTCTTTTGCCTGCTCTCCAGGCCTCCCCTTACTCATGAGGTAGGTACACCAGGTTGGAGTTAAATTTGTCATGATGGATGCACCAGATAATATCTTTTTTTTTTTTTTTAATATTTTTTTAGTTGTAGATGGACACAATGTCTTTATTTTATTGCTTTGTATGTGGTGCTGAGGATCGAACCCAGGGCCCCACGCATGCAAGGCAAGCGCTCCACCGCTGAGCTACAATCCCAGCCCCCAGATAATATCTTGACAGCATCAGTGAGGAAAGAGTCTGGAGGTTCCTTAATGTCCATTCTCCACCTCTGAGTAGTGCTGTTGACACAGAAGTGTGGCCTGTGAGTGCAACCTACATACCAGATTCTAAACACTGAGCGTGAAAAGAGAGTTAATATTAATATTCCTATTTGATAACATGTTGAAATGATAATTGGGATGTTATTGGATTAAATAGAATATGTTAGTAAAATCAAATTCACCTGTTTCTTCTTACTTTTTAAATTTTGCTTGAAACTTTTAAAATTTATAATGAAATCTGTGACTCACATGATCTTTCTTTTTTTCTTTGTGGTACTAGGGATGAAACTCAGGGGTGCTTACTGAGCTACATTCCCAGCCTTTTTTATTTTTGATTCAGAGACAGGTTGCTAGGTTGCTGAGGCTGGCCTCAAACTTTTGTTCTTCCTGCTTCAGCCTCCCAAGTCACTGGGGTTACAGGTGTGCGCCACTGTGCCCAGCTTCACATTATTTTTCTATGGGACAGTGCTGCTTTGGGCCTCTGTCTCTTCCTGCCACATTACTGCCACAAATCCACCTGCAACCTGGGCCCACAGGGCCATAGATCATGAAATCTGGGAAGGACTAGAAGGGTCATCTGGTCCAAATGCCTCATTTGATAGATACAGAAACTGAAAGCCCAGAAGAAAGAAATGACAGCAAGTCCGTCCTTGCAACAAAGTACAGTGGAAACCGAGAGCATCTTTCCACACTATCTCTGTGGCTGGTGACGAGCTAATGGGTGTATTTCTTGCACCTTGGACCATTTGTTCATTGTGTACACTTAAAATTAAAATTTTGGGGCTGGAGTTGTGACCCAGTGGTAGAGCCTTTGCCTAGCAAGTGTGAGGCATTGGGTTCGATTCTTAGCATCGCATATAAATAAATAAAATAAAGGTCCATTGACAAATAAAAATATTTTTTAAAAAAAATTACTTAAGCCGGGCGCAGTGGCTCATGTCTGTAATCCCAGCACTTAGGGAGGCTAAGACAGGAGAATCACGAGTTCAAAGCCAACCTCAGCAACGGTGAGGTGCTAAGCAACTCGGTGAGACCCTGTCTCTATATAAAACACAAAATAGGGCTGGGGATGTGGCTCAGTGGTCGAGTGCCCCTGAGTTCAATCTCCAGTACCAAAAAAAAAATTACTTAAAATTTCAAGTTCATATGGTCCCACTGTGGTGGCGGTCAAGCACAAGAGGAACTGAAGCAATAGAATTTTTCATGACACAACACATACCAGTAAATCTGAGATGAAAAGATTTGAGCATTTAAATGTCTGGTTCCCAGGCCTGCTCTCCTATTGCCAGCAGTTTTGAAATACACTTTTATCCTTTATAGTAGCAGAAACTTCATATTTCATCTAATGTAGGAATCCATATAATGACTTAGGATGCCCTTCTCTGGGCTGGAGTAAGTTCAGAGGTACCAGCCCAACCCTTGGTCTGAGTTCTATTATTATTATTATTGTTATTATAGTTCTATTATTATTAATTTTTAAATATTTATTTTTTTCTTTAGTTGTAGTTGGACAAAATCCCTTTATTTCACTTATTTATGTTTATGTGGTGCTGAGGATTGAACCCAGTGCCTTGCATATGCTAGGCGAGCACTCTACTGCTGAGCCACAACCCCAGCCCAAGTTCTATTATTTTTAATAGCAGAGGTGCTGCTGTCCATAAAGTGAACGTGGGATGCAAGACCCAGAAGACAAAGTGTAAGCAGATTTTTCTCTATGAAGGAAGGGGAGACTTTGGAGAACTAAACAGGCTTTCAAATGTGGTCAATGTTTATATATATGTATATAATCTTTTTCATTGTAGATGGACATAATATCTTTATTTTATTTATTTATTTTTATGTGGAGCTGAAGATCAAACCCAGTGCCTTACATGTGCTAGGCAACCGCTCTACCACTGAGCCACAACCCCAGCCCCTCAATGTTTATTTCTTGGGTGTTTAATAACTTATTTATAATAGAAAGACTCATACTTACGGTCTTTGCAGTCCACACCACCGTAGCCAAATGGACACCTGGAATACAGTGAGAAACAGGAAACCATATTCAAGATCCCCTGTGAGGAACACGTTGGAGTTCCCACCCACATCTCCATTTCTTCTTTCATTCTGCATTCCCTTGCTCCTTCTCCTTGTCTTGTCTTTCTCCCACCCCCATTCTTCCAGGAGAGCACCTTCCGTGGGGCTCTGGAAGGATAAGGGGTGTATAATCCTGTGTGCTCTCACTGGCTGCTGAGGGAACATTCCATCCTCTGAACTACAGGTAGACTCAGCAATTCAGGTAAAGTTGAACCCAAGAGGTATGAGGTCACCTTGTAAGGGGTGACACCACAGGGTTCTGCCACCTATTCGCTCCCCTGTGAGCAAGGGCATGCCATTTACATTCAGTTTCCGTGCCCTCATCCCAAAATGGGTAACTAATAAGCTTCTGACAGTTGTTGTGTGATTGGTACTACCTAGTGTGGTTCTCCTACACCAGCTCACCAACTTCCTGACTCTAAGCCCATATATATTGCAAGATCTATCCTGTCTGCCTAGTTTCAGCTATGGCAAGGTAATAATGGAGAGATTTCTCTTACTCTTGACAGATATCATTAGCATCTTTCTGGTAGCCCGGCAGACACTCGCATTGAGGCACGTCGCTGTCCTCCTTCTTTAAGCATTGCTTATGAAACTCTGCACTGCAGTTTTTAGGACACTCTAGGGCTTTAATTAGAACAAATAAAAAAATTAAAAATTAACAAAAAAGAAATATCAAGAGAAGAAAACAGAGTTATTTCTAGGTAATTTTCAGAAACAATCTCTTTAACCCCAAAGTGACACATGACAACACAGATTTTTTTTTTTCATATTGCTTTTTCTTAGTCAAACGAAGTGCCCATTGGCTCCACACATGCCAAGCTGCCCACGGGCTGCTTCACCCATTCCCCACTCCAGCCATGTGTCTCAAGCCAAAATTCACATCACTCAGTCACTGAAATGCACATGGACATTCAAGCAGTAACATCTGTACTTTGTAAATACAAAAGGGGGAAACATGTGCATTGTGAAGAACATTTCGAAGTGGGTGGATTACAGCGCATGCCTGTAATCCCAGCACTCAGGGAGGCTGAGACAGGAGGATTGTGAGTTCAAAGCCAGCCTCAGCAATGGCGAGGCGCTAAGCAACTCAGTGAGACCCTGTCTCTACATAAAACACAAAATAGGGCTGGGGATGTGGCTCAGTGGCCGAGTGCCCCTGAGTTCAATCCCCGGTACCAAAAAAAAAGAGAAGCGGGTGGAACACTTACGAAGACAATAAGGGGAGTTCACGTTGGGTCTCTGCAGTCCAGGTTTGCATTCACACTGTAAACCATTGCTGCAAAGATCTCCATCCGTCTTCACACAGCCATAAAGTTCACACAAATCCAAGGCTGGAGAGGCACAAACAGTTCAAAAATACATTCAGCAAGACAATAAATAATTTGTGAAAGCGCTCCACCCCATCGTTGCTGTACTTTGCCTTTTAATACGTTTTGGGATTTAACAAATGAAAATCTGGGATTCTGAAACCTGGCTCCCCCATCCTGAATAATGTAAGGACATCATCACTGAAGCGAGTTCATGTTCATTCCATCCAAGCTGTAAAACTCAAGTTCAAAATCTCTTAAGTGCACCTATCTCTGTGCTACCTCCCACAAGAGCCACTGAAGCCATTTAACTGCTGGGCTCCATCTTTATAGAGGCACAGAGTCACATCCAGCAATGTACAATTCAGCTGTAGGCTTTGTGGTCCAGACTTCAAAGGCAAGAAGAATTTAGTGGCTCCAATAGCTCAAGATAACAACACAGGGAAGGAGGAAATTGAATAAGTGATAGGAAGATTTGAACAGCCAGGGAGAGGCAAAGTCTGTTTAAGTGGAGTAAACAGGCATGAAAGGGAGGCCAGGTGTCTTGTCAGGGAGCAGCAAGCTGTGCTTGGGGTGGGGAGAGGCAGTGTGGAGAAGAAAACCCAGAACTGATAGCTTTGCTATTTATTGGCAGCAGGTTCTCTATTCAATATTTGATTTGGGGTGAGTCCAAGCTCCCTCCATCTCTAAGCGGGGATAATAATTACTGTTTTGCATGATTAAGATGAGAACGGACTGAGCTAGTGTAAATGACAGTGCCCGTGTCAGGATCTTCAACAAATTTCATTCTCTTGTTCATTCATAGGTATAGCAGTGTTTAGAACATCAGGTTAAAGACATTGAATTTGAGTCTATAAGCCAAAGAATCCTTTGTTAGATTCTAAGCAGGAGCCCGGCATGAGAAAGCAATCCTTTAAGAACGTTAGACTAGCCGGATGTGGTGGCACACGCCTGTAATTCCAGTGGCTCGGGAGGCTGAGGCAGAAGGATCAAAGCCAGCCTCAGCAATTTAGCCAGGCCCTAAGCAACTAGGTGAGACCCTGTCTCTAAATAAAATACAAAACAAACAAACAAACAAACAAAAGGGCTGTGAATGTGGCTCCATGGTTAAGTGCTCCTGGTTCCAATCCCAATGCCAAAAAAAAAAAAAAAGTTCAACCCCAGCACCAAAAGCACACGTGTGTGGGGGGGGCATATATTAGTCTTGAAGTGGATTGGCAAGCTTAAGGGATAAAAAGATGAATTTAATAACGGATTTGGAGGAGAGAAGAGAAGCAGCTAGAGAAGTGATCACTCTCTAAATATCCCAAACTGTAACTAGCCTTCCTTCCTCACCTGCAACTTGAAAGTAACTCCAGTTAAAAGTCTAGAGAATGAGGGGCTGGGGTTGTGGCTCAGTGGTAGAGCGCTCGCCTAGCACATGTGAGGCACTTGGTTCAATCCTCAGTACCACATAAAATAAAGGTATTATATTCATCTATAACTAAAACTATATTTTTTAAAAAGTCTAGTGAATGAGACTCTACACCTTTGGGCACAGAAAGGACAATCTACTTTTGCCATTGAGTCTGGACAGCAGGAAAATTGTTTTCCTCTTAGAATTATGAGGCTCTTGCTTCCGTGTGGCTGTCTGGTTTGTTCTCGCGGCTCCCTCGAGATGACACCATTTGGCATTTTGTCCGTGTATCTAGGAGTGAATGCCCGGTTTCAGAGTGGAGGGAAGTATTGGGAGGGGCTATCTAAAATGCAGCTTTCAGAGCTGGGGCCAAATGGTTTCAAGTATGCCAGGACTAGTAGCCAACGCAATCACTCTAGAAGGCCCAAACAAGAAAATTGCATGGGGATCCCAATATTATCTTGAGGAATGCACAAGTTTTTAGCTGGCAACCACCTGACTGGTCAGTACACATGCTGACAGTGACCCTCAGCTCCTTCACACTTGCTACAAGTCTCATTTACCCAAAAGCAGAGTGTGCTAAAGTCCAGAGGATAAAGGGTCTGATTGCTACTCTAGCCAAAATCCTAACCCCAACAAAAAATTGATTGGCAGGTAGAAGTGATGGGCCTCTTAGAAGACAAGGACCAAGAGACAGTCACGGAGAGGAGGAAGGAACAGAGGATGCATACTGTAGACTTGGAGACAGAATAAATATTGAAACATTCAGAAAGAAAAAGGTGCTGGGGGCTGGTTGTGGCTCAGCGGTTGATCGCTTGCCTTGCATGTGTGAGGCACTGGGTTCGATCCTCAGCACCACATAAAATAAATAAAGGTATTGTGTTCACCTACAACTAAAAAAATATTTAAAAAAAAAAAAAAAAAGAAAAAGGTGCTAATGCCATGGCATGAGATTCTGGGAGAAGAAAAGAGTTCAAGAAGGTGAAAAGCTCTGAAAATGTAAATTCTCAATGTGCAGCTGCAAAAAGACATTGTAAAAACTCTGGGGCTTGCAGGAAAAGGAGAAAATTAAAAAACTAATGTTATTTGCACAGGAAGCTCTCAAATGAGAATGATAAACAAAGTATAGAAAGAAGATCCCATCATGGAAGATGGAATATTTAAAAATATGCCAGAGAAAGTTGAGCCTCAAATGATCTTGGGCTTGCCACAAACACAATCCAAAATAAGAGCAACAACAACAAACTCCAATGACAAAGAAAAAAGAATTAAAAGGGAAAGTGAGCAAATAAGTAGAGGTGTGTGTGTGTGTGTGTGTGTGTGTGTGTGTGTGTGTGCTCGCGCATGCGCACATTCTATGGGTGATGTAAATGGCTTGTAGAAAGGCCAGGGATGACTCATGTAATGTTGGTAGAAGACATAGAACAGCTCCATGACTGTTTTTCTCCAGTCTCCTTTGCAAGGAAATTATATTTAGATGGAAAAGAGTTGAATGGATGTTGTTAAAAGGCAATCAAACCCCAAGGAGGAGGTACAGAGGAAGAGCCCCATATTTTCCAATCAAGTTTTAAGAGTTTTATTACAGAGCATTTATAACTCCAAGCTCTAGGATATTGTGGAAATCCTTGTAAAAATCTCAAAGAAAGAGAAAAAGTATTAGAAATTTAGAAGTGAACAGGATTTGTGTTTTCAAAAAGAAATGAATTTTACAAATGAGGTCAAGGAGGTTACAATCACTAAAAAAAAAAGTAAGACAGTAGAGAATAATCTTGGAGAAAAAGAAAGATGAGGGGATGAGGGAGGTAGGAAGGGGATTAGGCTCAGGGAGAAGAGAAAGATACGATGTCAAATGCCACAAGAAATCAAATTCAGGGGCTGGGATTATGGCGCAGTGGTAGCATGCTCGCCTAGCACGCATAAGGCACTGGGTTCGATCCTCAGCACCACATAAAAATAAAATAAAGATTTTCTGTCGCCTATAACTAGAAAATAAGCATTTTTAAAAAAAAAGAAAAAAGAAATCAAATTCACTGTGGCTCAACCGAGGCCTTTGCATTTGGCGACAGAACTGAGTATCACTTGCATCTCCACTGGGCCTGGCCCTAACAGGTCACTTCCAAGGAGAGGAGTTTCTGATGGCTGCAGGAGAGGGGTGACTGCCTTTCTGGCTCCATGCCCTTTCACGAGGTCGTTCCATGCTGGGTTTGGTCATGTGAATTGCTCTGGCCATTAGGATAGTTGTAAATGTGATGTAAGCAGAGACTGGAGAAACACATGTGCACCGAACTATACCCTCCTGCTGCTTTAAACCCTGTAGACTAGCCTACTGGAGGATGAGAGACCATGTGGAGCAGAGACGAATCACCCACTGAGCCATCTGAGATCAGCCAGTCTCCAGCTGATCCAGCAGCTAGAGGCAGATGCTTAAGCAAGCCTAGCAGAGCTCAGTCAAGCCTGGCCTAGACCAGCAGAATTTCCAGTACTGTCCATCTCAAGTTCTAACCCACAGAATTATGGAGCGGCAAGAAATAAATGGAGGTATTTTAGGCCAGCCACTAGGTTTTGAAATGGTTAGTAATATGGCAAATGGGAGTTGTTACAGCTACCCATGCATTAACCTAAGGGGAAACAGTACAGGTGAAGTTTTCATAACATTTAGAAAACTATAATTTGGTGCAAGCCTTCTTATTCTTTCTCTTCTCATCTTTCCCTGTCCAGAGATGATGTGTCTGGTCATTTATACCTTCCAAGGGAAGAACAAATTGGTCAGTTCAATGACTTGGAGATGGTTAGGAAATTATAAAAGGTAAGTGAGAAAGAAAAGGGAGGAAGAATGGACAGTTTAAAAGGAAATTTGGAGACACCTGATGATTCACTTATATAGTTCTTGCCCCTTCCTCACATCTACTGTAATGGAAAGGTTTGCCAAAATGTAAGTAGATTTCTAGGTAAAATTTGAGGGAAATTATTTAATACTTACCAGCATAGTTTAGAATATTACTTGAGTTTGATTTGAGTGCCTGCTCAATCATAGAAGTTACATTATCCTCACTTAGACTTGTACTTAGTTTAAAAATGTTTACTATTGAAGCATGAACGGGCTTGTTATCAGCACGCATTTCAGATCTTCCTGATAGAGAAGCTGAAAAGCTAAAAATGAAAAGAATTTGTCAACTTGATGAATTGAAAAGAAGGGTCAACAAACAGGTCTTCTAACTTCCTAGATTCACAGATCTCCCAGGCCTAGTCCTGAAGCATTGGCCTGTCTCCACAATTGGGTCCCAAACATGGAGGCCCAGAGCCACTACCAGAAGACAGCAATTTTCCAGCCCAGAGGTGTCTATGTGTTCAGAGGTAGTCTATGGCAAGAACTATGTCCTCTTGGAGGACACTTAGGCAAATTGTCAATATTCATTTTTGACAAAATTGTGGACAATCATTTTTAGGATCTAGGAGCTTGGAGCTAACCACAAGTAAAACAAGTAACATCTGAAATAGTAAATTGTCATTTTCTATAGAACAAGAATACATCTCTTAAAAGCTGGGTGCAGTGACACACACCTGCAATCTGGGGACACAGGAATCTGAGACAGGAGGATCACAAGTTCAGAGTCAGCCTGGGCAACTTAGTGAGGCCCTGAGCAACTTAGCAAGGTCCATACTTGTCCCTATCTTTTGTGGCCCAAGGCCAGTCATAATTTCTCTGAGCCTGAATTTCCTCTTCTGTCCCAAGAGAGGTTTGAAAGAGAAAAATTTTGAGGATCCTTCCAAGACTAACATTTGTAGAGTAGAAGAGAGTTTGAGCTGGAGTTTAAGGAATGTCTTCAGAGGTGAGACCTCTGAAGGCCCTGGCAATGACCCTGGACCCCTCCATGACCCAGAGCTCTCAGGTAAACGTTTGCTTCCTAATACCCGTGGTCCCCTTCTAGCAACTCCTGAAGAATAAAGGGAGTGCCATAATTTGGGGGACTCCCCCTAGATGATCTTGTGAGACCCAGTCTCCATCATACTGCAAGCTCCCATTGTTTTGAAAAGGAAACAGACTAGTGTTGAAATCGATTATTTCAATTTCAGGAAATCTTCCCAATGTTATCTCGTTGCCTCCTCACCAGGTCCTGGGGAAGTTGATCAGATTGTCCCAGGCATACAGCGGAGATAACAAAGGTTAAAACACCTGACTCATCATCCATTGAAGAGGTGCTGAGACCAGGATCAAAGCCCAAGTTTGGCTGACTCGGCTGCCCCTCGCCATTCGTATTTCTATCCAGTCATCCTCTACACAGGACACGGCTGCTATCCACTAAACCAAACCTAAAATTCTGGAATAGTTTGTATTCCTCCAGCCCCAGTCTACTATATACCTCCAGCTTCAGAACTCTGCATTTGGGCCCAACCTCTCTGCTCACTCCCAGCCTCTGACTATGCAAACACTGCACCTCTGCCTGCCAATCAGACTTGCCCCCAGGCAAGACCCAGTTCAGAATCCACCACCTTTATGAAGGCTTCTCTGAAAAAAAAAATTTTTTTTTTTTGTTACCTAAGATTGAACCCAACGGCACTCGATCACTGAGCTACATCCCCATACCCCCCGCTTTTTTTGTATTTTATTTAGAGACAGGGTCTCACCGAGTTGCTTAGCACCTTGCTTTTGCTGAGGCTGGCTTTGAACTCTCAGTCCTCCTGCCTCAGCCTCCCAAGCTGCTGGGATTACAGGTGTGTGCCATTGCACCTGGCTCTCTAAATTTTTAACACACACACATATATACGCCCTCAGTATCTGTGGGAGAATTGCTTCCAGGACCCTTGGTGGACACTCAAATATGAGGGTGCTCAAGTCCCTTATATAGAATGACCCAGTATTTGCATATAACCTATGCACATCCTCTCATATCCTTTAAGTCTTCTCTAAATTATTTATAATACCTAATACAATGTAAATCATTATTATTCTATATTGTTTATAGAATAATGACAAAATCAGTGCATGTTCAGATGCAAATTTTTTAAAAAAATATTTTATATCTCCAGATGATTCCTCAAATGCATAACCCACAGATACAGAGGGCCAGCTGTCTATACATATACTTTATCTTATTCCACAAAGGATTTGGTATAACTCATAGGAATAAATACAATCATAAAACTTAAAACATAAATATTACACTATGCTTCTTTTTCTGCACAACTTCATTCATCTCAGAGCATTCTTTCTTTGGCCTGAGTACTTGCATATTAATGTGCTTTAAAGAACACTGAGATAGAACTGTTAACTTCCTGAGATCCTCTGCCTTTTTATATCCCTAAATAGCACTGAAACTTGTCATTACACATTGCAGTGCTCAAATAAGTGATGTTCTCAGAGCAGGAAGAGCTCACTACAGGCCTTTCAGAGGCCAGGTATGTGGTCTGGGTGTTCTTGTCCCCCTCACAACCCCATATGAGAGAAGAGATGACCATGAGCCACTCCTCCTCCCCCTGGCATCCTGGAAAGCACACCCTAGAGATTGACTAAGTATGGTTTGCAGCCAAAGGATCAAACCAAACAAACTGACCCAGATGATGCCTTGGACCACCCATACTAGTTGCTAAGCAGCCATCGGCATCTTCCTCCTCCAGACCAAACCCTGCTCTTCCTGGTCAGAGTCAGTGTGACATCAAAGGCAGGGCCAATGCTCAAAGTCCCCTTCTTGACTTCAACTTGCCATCAGAGGGCCTCAGTGCCACATAGGGAACTCCAGAGAAGACCAAAGTGAAGCATACACCTGCCTCCAAAGCACCCCTTTGGTCCATAGCCAACTTACCTTACTCTAAGAATCACAGTCTGTCCATAATCAGAATGGACAAATGCCTTTTGAAACTGTGGAAGAGAATAAATTTAATAACAAGTTGAAAAAATATATATATGACTTATCACAACAAATTCTTTATTCTTGACATGCTTGCTAACAGTAATCTTTGCTATGAAGTAGCAAGAGTCTGATATAACTCAGAGATATCTAGGAAAAAGATGGAAATCTAAAACAGTTAGCCCAACCAAATATCTTACTCTTAAAAATAAGGTGACTGGTTGGGGTTGTAGCTCAGAAGTAAAATGCTTGCCTAGCCCTGGGTTTGATCCCTAGAACTGGAGGGGAAAAAAAAAGTGCTGGGTGCGGTGGTGCACACCTGTAATCCCAGCACTTAGGGAGGCTGAGCAGGAGAATTGCGAGTTCAAAGCCAGCCTCAGCAACAGCGAGGCGCTAAGCAACTTAGTGAGACCCTGTCTCTACATAAAACACAAAATAGGGCTGAGGATGTGGCTCAGTGGTCGAGTGCCCCTGAGTTCAATCTCCAGTATCAAAAAAAAAAAAAAAAAAGATAACTTAATTTGTCTTAAGTTTTGTACATTCATTCATCTTATCTACATTTACCCAAGGAACATATATTTGCCTCGCTTGCCCAAGGCATTATACTAGGGGACTTGGAGATGACAAAGACAGGCCCTCTTTGTCTTGTGATCAGGTAGGGGGATCGTGCTGGGGAATTGAGAGAGGCAAGTGTCACAGCAACACTTGGCTTTGTGAGCCTGTAATTCCGAAGAAATCTCTTAATTCCAAAAAAGAGCTTGAGAAATTAGCATCTGAGATGAAAGAGTTTCCTCATCTTTTTTTCCTTCTGTGTCATTCTCTAAGGGATCAAAACAAATTTTAGGTTTTTCCTCAAATAGAGGCCTAAGAAATATTTAAGGCTGAAATTATTCCCTTTGAAACTAAACTTTGAGAAATATTAGTGGGATGTTGCCTGCAGGTTCTTCCTGGCCTACCATGAGTGGTTCCAGAACAGAGACAGCCCCTCCCTCAATGTTCACACCCTACACATAAGAATCTAAATGAAAAGAAACTGGTTCATTTCAACATTTTTCACAATGCAAAGAAAATGTAACACTTATAAATTCAGATGTAATCCCTCCTATAGATGCTTTAACAAAAAAAGCCAGAGTAGTATGGAAATTCATACAAACGAATGTGAAAATGAAAAAATACCTTTAATTTTTTTTCTCTCCCAGGCTGTGGAAATTTTATTTTATTTTTTTCAGTGCTAGAGGTTGAACCCAGGGTCTCATACGTGCTAAGCAGGTACTACGGAGCTACAATTCCAATCCAAAATAATTATTTATTTATGCATTTTAAAGTTTATTTATGGTACTGGAGATCAAATCCCAAGCCTTTCTCATGCTAGGCAAGTGCTCTACCACTAAGATACATCCCAACTCACTCTAAAATAATTTATTTTAAGACACCATTATATTTTCTATCCATTTAAAACTATTGCTGGATCAGGCTTCCCGAGACCCTCTGCCATGCTAGCTGCTCTGCTTCTGGGTCTAAGCCCAGTGGGGAGGTCCCAGGGTCTTAGGAAGGGGACTTGAGCAACAGGGGGCAGTGGTAGCAGCTGTCCACCAACCAGGAAGGGTATGTATCACTATTTTAATAACTGACACAACTGTCCCAGTGTGTCCACATGAAGACCAGTCCCATACTCTGTAGCTCAACATGAGAACAAAGAACACTTCTATAGAAAGGACTTATAGAAAATACTTACAAAGGTAATTACTTTATCATGTAACTCTTCATAGGCTCGAGAATATTTATTGTCCAAATCAGTTGTTTCAGAGACTTGTACTACAATATCTCCAGGGAATGTCTTTCCTGAAAATCAAGCAGAATCTTTCTGTACTATTTAACACAAAGAGAGTTATTTCCATTTTGTTATAAAACACTAATTATTTTTTTAAAACTCTCAACATTACAGGATGACACTACAAGAAGACTAGAAGTATTTTTAAAAAGTTACTCATATACCCCCTAACCTAGCATGTCCCTTTTTTTTTTGGTACTGGGGATTGAACTCACGGGCACTCAACCACTGAGCCTCACCCTCAGCCCTATTTTGTGTTTTATATAGAGACAGGGTTTCACTGAGTTACTTGGCACCTCGCTGTTGCTGAGGCTGGCTTTGAACTCGCGATCCTCCTGTCTCAGCCTCCCAAAGTGCAGGGATTACAGGCATCCGCCACCGCGCCCGGCTCTAGCATGTCCATTTTAATTTGGTATATTTCTCCCAGTTCTTTCTCAAGCCCCCCTCCCACCCCCCAGGTTTACACAGTTATAATACCAAGTTTATATCATACCTCACTGTTTTACTTCTTATTACATATGAAGTTTTCAAATCATTTCCTTGTCTTCATAACTGTCATTTTTCAAGTCTACATAACATTCTACAAAGTAAATGTCCCCTTTGCTGATGAGGTCATTTGTTGTTGTGGTGGTGGTGTGGTGATTGTTATTGGATTTGGCATTTTTCATTATTTAAAAGGGAGGGAAAAGGTTGCCGTGAACAACTTTATGCATAAACATTTTCTGGGGTCATTTACTTAGAGTGGATTCCCAGAAATGAAATTCTTAGTGCTAAAAATATGGATTTTGTTTGGCTTTTTGCTTATCCCTAACCCCTGTGGGGAATACAATGCATTCATTTCCTGTATAATAGTCTGCTCTGGGAAGGCGTTATATTTCTCATACATTGAACAGAAAAAAAATGTATAATTCAGATAGTCAGACGGGCCTTGGACCTCAGAGCCACCAGGTCATCTAACCAGGAAAGTATGAAGCTAAGTGTATTGTTGTGTCCCCAAAGTATATTTCCAGAGCTGAAAAGGCTCTTCTACTCTAATAGGGAGCTTTGCTGTCAAGGAACAAGCAGAATCTGTGCCAAAGAACTGAGCCAGAGTCACAGACCAGGCTGCCCAGCCATGGCCCCTTCTGCTGTCCCCATGTTATAACAGCCCTTTGTAGACTAACACTTCATAGTTGTGTGGTCTTATAGTAGTTTTCCAGGGACTTCAACAGTTATTGCTTTCCTTATGTCACCATAGATCTTTCCCTCCAACAATAGATGTCATCCCCAACCTTCAGGCCTACCTCACAAATCTGACTCAGTCCATCTCCTCTCCTGTTGGGTCACAGAGGACAAAGGAGAGGACTTTTCCCTATTTGGCTGGCCTTGATCGCCTCCAATTTTCTTCTGCCTCTCACATTCTGGAGCCTCTATTTGCCATCATTTTGAGTTTGCTATTCCACTTTAGGTATGATAAAGAGCCCTACCCTGGCACATGTCCTTGCCACTCACCTCTCTGACATAAGGAATCCTTGTAGTAGTACCCTTCCCCACACAGGCAGACCCTTTTGGTAAGCAGCTCAATGCAGGCAGCTCCATCTTCACAGGGACTTGCTTGGCAATAAGCTTAGATGGAGTAGAAAAACATTAGAAGTCCACAGAAATGATAGCAAACGACACTTAGAAACATAGTTGTCAATCTTCATGCCTCCCTCCCGGGCGGTCCCCATTCCCGGGCTGTGTTACTCCACAGCACACTCTTAGAAGAGTTAGAAACAAATGCAGCTTTCTATGTCCCGGGAGTCTGTTGCTAAAATTTGGGGCCAAGAGCTTGCTGACGGCAAAGATAAGAGGTTGGTAGAGAAAGAAAGAGAGATGGATAGAGCCTTCTAATTCCCAGGAGCTGGGAATCTTCAGATCTCCAGGACCCTCCAGAACCTCAGTACCTGGTTCTCTAATGCTAAGTTGGACCCCCCAAAACCATTTAGATAAAGGGTCATATTTTATATTTTTTAGGATAGCATGAATGATTGCTTTGTAGGGAGGGCACTAAAGAAGCTCCAAAAAGGACCTAGATGTCATAGTCTGGATACCATACCTGGTGTACATATCCATGGAGAAAGGAAAGGGACATAAAGGAGAGAGTGTACATCAACCCAGGGAACATTTTAACGGAGGTGGTGAGGGACACTCCAGCCTCTGGCTTTCTAAGTAGATGCCTTGAAAAATGGTGAGAATAATATGGCAATGGTTTCTGTGCCAGTGGCCAAGACTCCTGGGCAGGCAGGGTATAGCATCATCCTTCTTTCCAAAGAATTGATAAGATCCAAGGAGGGAAGTTCAGTTAGTGGCCAAATGTTGATCTTGGTTGGTCATCTTCTTCACTTCCATCAAATAAAATTTTGAGTTTTGATATCAGGATAGCTTAAGTGCTTGACATCCTTTGGAGATGCCTTGAGATTCTTAAAAACCTATGGTAGATATGCTAGTTGGTTTTTTAAAAAGCTATATGTAAGTTACAATATGTGTAACATACTCTCATGATTAAAAAGGGGACACACACTAATGCAAATACATATGCTTGCAATTGCATAGATGATCTCTGGAGGAAGACACAAGAAACTGGCCATAGAGGTTGTTTTGGGCAAAGGAAACTGAAGGTCTAGAGGTTTAGGACAAGAGAGAGATTTTGTTTTTATTGCATATATTTTGCCCTGTTTGAGCTGCTTTTTTGACTATCATGAACCTAATTTACATTTATTAAAAATAAAAAATGGACAACTAATGTACAGGCACAGTGGTACATGCCTGTAATCCCAGCAACTCAGGGGGCTGAGGCAAGAGGATCACAAGTTCAAGGCCACTCTAGGCCACTTAGTGAGACCCTACCTCAAAATAAAATGAAAAGGACTGGGGATGTACCTCAGTGGTACAGCACCCCTGGGTTCAATTCCCAGTACCAATCAATCAATCAATCAATCAAATTAAGAATGGGCTACCAGTGTATCTCAATGGTAGAACATTTACCTAGCATGCCTGAGACCCTGGGGTTTGATTCTTCAGATGGAAAAAAGTAAATAAATAAGTAAATGATAAATAAAACAACTCTGGTGAGAACGTGAAACAACAAGAATTCTCATTCTTAGTTAAAGGGAGTGTAAAATGTCAGCCACTTTGGAAGATAATTTGGCAGTTTCTTGCAAAACTAAACATGCTCAAAATATGATCTAACAATCATGCTCCTTGGTATTTACTCAAAGGAGTTAAAAGCATGCTCTCACAAAACCCTGCACATAGATGTTAACAGCAGCTTTTGATTCATGATGACCAAAACTTGGAAGCAACCGAGATGTCCTCTGGTAGGTGAAGGGATTAAACTGGTGCATCCAGGCAATGGATTACTATTCAGCACTAAAAAGAAATAAGCTATAAAGCCATGAAAAGACATGGAGGACATGCATGTTACTAAGTGAAAGAAGACAATCTCAAAAGGCTACTTACTGCATGAGTCTAACCACATGACATTACGGAAAAGGCAAAATCACAAAGATAGTAGAAAGACCAGAGGTTGCTAGGGGTTAAGGGGAGGGAGGGAGGAAGGGATAAACAGGCAGAATGCAGAGGACTTTCAGGGCAGTGAAACTGCTCCATATGATGCTCTAATAATGGATGCTTGTCATTAAACATTTATCCAGACCCATAAATGCACTAATGTAAACTAAGGTCTTTGTTAATGATGTGTCCATGTAGGGCTACTATTGTAACTAATGTACCCCTTTGGTGGGCAATGTTGATAATGCACATACACGAGGGCAGGAGGTACGTGGGAGACCTCCATGCCTTCCTCTCAATTTTGCTACGAATCTAAAATTGCTCTGAAAATAAAATCTACTAAATTTTTTAAAGGGAGAGGGGGGAATATAGACTATATGGAAGAAAAGGAGGCACGTTCACTACATCATAAACAACAGTAAGCATTGCCCCTGCAACAGGGCAGGCACCAGAGGCAGGCGCAGTAGAGCCCGCCTGTAATCCCAGTGGCTCGGGAGGCTGAGGCAGGAAGATCAAAAGTTCAAAGCCAGCCTCAGCAATTTAGTGAGGCCCTAAGCAACTTATCAAGATCCTGTCTTTAAATAAAACATTAAAAAAAAAAAAGGGCTGGGGGCTGGGATTGTAGCTCAGCGGTAGAGCGCTTGGCTCGCATGCGTGAGGCCCTGGGTTCCATCCTCAGCACCACATACAAAGCAATAAAATAAAGACATTGTGTCCATCTACAACTAAAAAATTAAAAAAAAAAAAAAAAAAAAGGACTGGAGATGTGGCTCAGCAGTTAAGCACCCTGGCTTCAATCCTTAGTATAAAAAAAAAAAAAAAAGCATGTATTCATGTATTCTAAGTAAAGTAAATAGCTTTTTTTTTTTTTAAATATTTTTTAGTTGTTGATGGATCTTTATTTTTTTATTCATTTATTATGTATATGTGGTGCTGAAGATCGAAACCAGTGCCTCACGCATGCTAGGCAAGCGCTCTACCACTGAGCCACAACTCCAGCCCCAGTAAATAGCTTTTATTAAAAAAAAAGGAAAAGAAGAAAGAAAAAAATAAAATAAAAACCTCAGAAACACTGCAAGGAGGATTTGGAAAATCCTAGAGAAGGAATTGAGTGCAGCTCCTCTCTGGAGATACCAAACAAGTAATTCTTGGTGTGCTTTCTCTGTAGTGATGAAGGATAGACTGGTTAACTTGTTCTGTAGTCAGGAATTGATTAAGTCACAGGACATTACAGCTGGAAGGGATTTTAGTGGCAAGTTAGTTCGGTCACACCTTATTACAAATGAATACCAAGAGAGACATGATTTGCCCCATAGGCCACACTTTGTGGTAGGCCAGACACATAAGATTGCCTTAATCTGACAGGATATCTGGGGAAGCAGGAACAGCTTGGAGAAGCTCCCTTTTCTGATTCTACTAGAGCTGATGGTGTAGCTGTGAGCCACTTGCAGACTTCAGAATGACCCCTCCGAGTAAAAGAAATTGGGGGATAGTCTTGGATACAGGTGCTGGACTTTATTTGCTTAATCACCTATTTCTTAGCTCTACCAACAAATACTGGGAAAGCAATCAGAAATATGTGTAGAGAAAGTGTCACCCTCCTCCAATACCAGAAATTGGGAGGCTGAGGCAGGAGAATTACAAATTCAAGATCCCACTCGGGCAATTTGGTGAGAACTTGCTGAAAAAGGAGGGGGAAGAACAGGAGAAAGAGGAAGGGAGAGGAGAAAAAGATGCTTAAAAAGATACCAGCTTGCTCTTTGACCTGGGGCACGTCACTGCCCTCACTGGGCCTCAGATTCACCATCTGAGAATGACATGGTTTATTTAGACTCTTCAGGTTCTAAAATTGGAGGATCCTTCTCGATCATGGTTGGCAAACTATGGGTCCATAAACCATATCTGACCAATGGTCTGTTTTTTGCAAACACAGTTTCATTGGAACACAGCTAAGCTCATTCATTTATACGTTGACTATATACGATTTTATGTTAAAAAGTGTAGCGGATGCAACAGAGACCCAACATAGCCCACAAAGCCTGAAATAGTTACTATTTGGCCTTTGTTGCTCAAGTTTCTGATGCCTGTTTTAGACTAAGCTTGGGGAAATGAGACAGGTGATTTCTATTTCAATAACTTCAGCTTACGGTCAGTTGTCATCTCTTAAAATCCCCAAAACACATTGTTTGGACAATTGTCTGGTCATGCCTAGGACCGTCTGAGCACTGCTGTTCTTTGGCTTCTCATTCCTCAGGCTTAAATTCCATGGCTTGGCTCAGTTTCCAAATTGTGATCAGCTAGTACCTGAACTTCAGGGAAGCACTGACTCGGTCTTTAGGTAGAGAGTGTAGCTGGAAGCCAGTGCTTATTTGAATCTGGGCTTCTCAGAGATGCTGAAATTATATTCAAAAAATCTCCCAGGGTATCTTTCACAAAGCCCAAGTTCATAAAAAATATTCCACATCTTGCAAAGAGCTTGAAGTAGGATGAGCAGAAAGAAAAGAACTGGATGGAACTGAGGCAATATATTAGGATCTCTGCCCTCACTACTAGCCTTTGTGACTAAGATTTTTAAGTGCATGGTTCATAGGCAAACAAACCTCAGGTCTCTTTACACCCATTTCTCTTCCCCACCTGAACACACTGAACTACCATGCTCCACAATGTTATGTGCCCTCAGTGAGGAGTCACTGAGGAGGCCACTCTTACCAGGGTTTGGGCTGCTGATCTCTGAAGAATCAGGAGTACTTACAGATGGAAGGTTTAGAAGTAGTCCTTGAGAGTGCTTGAGTTGTGTTCGAGGGTGCTGGGGTTGTCGAGGAGGGTGCTGGGGTTGCGGAGGAGGGTGCTGGGGTTGCGGAGGAGGGTGCTGGGGTTGTCGAGG
>PVHX01010045.1:0-72531 GCA_004024805.1 Geosciurus inauris | reverse complement strand
AGGGGGGAGGGGGCATGGGGACAGTAAAGGTGGTGGAATATGATGGTCATCATAGCCCTAACTTTATGTATGACTGCATATATGTTGTGATTCTATACAACTTACAACTAGAGAATTGATATGTTATCCTCTATCTATGTACAATGAATCAAATTGCACTCTGTTATCATGTAAGCCTAAATAGAACAAATAAATAAATATGAAAAAATTTTAAAAAAGACAAAAAAAGAATATTATAGAATTTTATTGAAAGAGCTACATACAGAAATGTATATTGGTTAATAACAGCATATAGGAGGTATGTAAGGGAAAAGATGTATTGGACTAAAGAAATTGCTCCAGATGGAAACTGAAGTCCACATGAACAAATGAGGAAAACTAAAAATGGTAAAAAAGAGAATAACTATAACAAATGTTGTAAAATACATGCATGTGTATTTGTAAAAAAATATATTATTTGTACATATAGCTGCTTTTTTCTTTTTAAAAAATAGACAATATTTCTATAATAAGAAAAAATGTGCATATATACATACACACACACTATACACACAACATACACACACACACTTTTTTAAAAGAGGAGAAAAGAGAAGTTGCAAAATATTAGGATAGGCATTTAACCATTGCTTGGGGATAAGAACAAACACGATTTTTTAAAATGGCAGTGGTACTAATACAAATTTACTAGTTTTATAGAGCATTAAAGTTTCTTATCTTTATCTTATCTTTCTTATCTTAGCACCATCATCTTTGTGAGTCAAAAGATAACATTATGTGAAAATGCATTTAATTGAAGAGATCAAATATTAAAGTAAAATATTGCCAATTATCAAACATTTTAACAAAATATACAAGAAGTTTTGTTTTTGTAAATACCACTTTTTCAGCTAAGAAAACTTATAAATCCAGGACCTATCTATTGTACCTGAGGCAGTTTATGTGATCAGACAGGAATTTAAATATCTTGTGTTGACAAGCTCTTATAATATGCCACGCTTCCTTCTTTTCCTTTTCCCATCCTTGTGGTTATTCCTTGCTTTGTTATTTTTAGTTTGTTCACAAACATTGAATGCATGCCTATTCGGTGCTATATCTACTGCTACATCCAGGAAGGCCAGAAGGGGACAAGTTCCTTATCCTTCAGACCATTGCAAGGCACTGATGGACATTAACTGATGTCCTGGAAATGATTGTCCAAAGTGGTTAAGATATGCTTCTTTACACATTCCATTCTAAAGTGAATTTTCAAATAAAGCACTTTTTTCCCCTCCAATTCCAGAAATGTTAGTGGTAGAACTCCCTGCTTCACGTTGTTCATTTTCAAGGATCTAACCTTTCAATTTAGCATATTCCTGCAGGCGTGTTGTTGAAACATGTCTTCATCTGCTCAAATATCCAGGTTACTATATGGATCACCTTAAGATGCTGAGGATTTCCAAAATTCCATGCTCTAAATCAACGTGTGAAGATCACAGTTCAACAAATTTCTGAGATTTGCTGTCAAGAAATTCAGACTAAAAATTACATGTTTAACGGCTGGGGCTATAGCTCCGTGGTAGAGCACTTGCCTTACATGTGTGAGGCACTGGGTTCAATCCTCAGCACCACATGAAAATAAACAAAGATATTGTGTCCATCTACAACTAAGACAATATTTTTTAAAAAAAATTACATGTTTAAGTTTTTGTGACAGCACAAAGAGAAAGTGGAGGAAAAAAAAGAAAAAAGAAGGAAGGCAGGTTGGCTCAAACGCAAGGCAGTAAACCTGGGACACTGACTCAGAAACAGGAGAATGTTTACAGGTACATTGGGAGCTTTGGATTTGTAAAATCAGAGTTTGAAGTTTTATTATTTCCTCTTAGAAACACTGTCTACAATTAAACTGTCAGCAGATGTCGGAATTATTAAGATAATGTTAAGTTTTGGTTTTCTTTGTAGGTGTGATTTAACAATCAAAACAGCAGAATGTTTTCATTAAAATTAACATTAAAGAATAAGAAAATCAGCCAGACACAGACAGGAGAATCGCCAGTTCAAAGCCAGCCTCAGCAACAGTGAGGCACTAAGCAACTCAGCGAGACCCTGTCTCTACATAAAACGCAAAATAGGGCTGGGGATGTGGCTCAGTGGTCGAGTGCCCCTGAGTTCAATCCCCACTACCAAAAAAAAAATTAGAAAATCATGCAGAGAAATGAAAATAAGTATGTAGTCTAATTTGATAATTTTCTCATACTTATTGACAGTAAATCCAGTAAATCCTCCCCCGCCCTCCATTTTTGTCATTTGTGACTACAAAGAGAAAACTTTTGACCCTTCCTTTCATTAGTTAACCTGGTACTTTTAGAACAGGTCTATTGCTTTACAGGCTCAGCAAATGCTGTCTTGTTCTGAAAGCAACATTTCAGTTTTTATTTGCAAACAGTTCCTTCCTTGGTCCATGCTATTTGGATACAGTTGATTCTATACACTTGTCTCTAAAAGTTCCCAAGGGAGAAAGGCTATCGTTACCCAGGTACCTATATCTAATTTTCCTGCCTCTTACTCCCCATGTTAAGCTATTTATAAAAGACTGTAGAAGCTCATCTAGCCTGGAATTCTATTATGTTGTCTATTTTTTCACCTTAAAGTGAATATTAGGCATATTCTAACACCTAAGAAGAAAGTGAAGAAGTTTTCTCCCTTTCAACAATTTTGTTCTTATATTCAAATATTTAAAAACAGAAATTTATATGCAATGATTCCCTTGACAACCAAAGAAGCTCATATTTTCTGTTTTTGAAACCACATTTAATTTCCTGAGTTGGGGTTTGCTACAATTTTAAGCATGTCACAAACTACTTTCTGAAACAATATTTATACTAAAGATAACATTCTAAAAAGTTGTAATGTGGTTCCATATTGTAGCAAGGTAAGCCTCAACATGATATAAAGGCATCTACAATACCTGTGTAGATTCCTTTTTTAAAGAATGTTGAGTGGGCTGGGTAAAGATATAATTGAAATGCCTTATCACAGATCAATAATTATTCCTCATAAACTCAACTAAAAGTCAGACTTAGAAATGAAGGAGACTCAGGAAAATTAAGAGCTGGACTTGTGAAGTTGGTAAGGGCATTCTTTGGTAGAATTTGAACAGTTAATTGCCTCAGAATTTGAACATCAGATTTCACAAATAACATGAGAATCGAGAACTTCCTACAGGATTGTAGGGTTCCAGATATAAGTTAAAAAAAAAAAAACAAAGAAAATAATGACATATTCTCCATATGATTCCAATCAACCATATAAAATACTTGAAAACAGAAAGAAGCCAAACTCAAAAGGCCTCCGACTATTTGATTCAATTTACAGACTTCCCAAAACAGGCAAAACTTTAGGAATGAAGAATGGGTCGGTAATTATTAGGAACTGGGGGAATTTTTTTGGAGGCATCAAACTGCTCTGTATTATATTGTTTGTGTGGTTCTTACATGACTATGTATTTGTCAACAGCAATAGATTTGTACACCAAAAAAGGATGAATTTTAATTGTTTTAATTTTAAAATGAACTAGTTTTAAATATTTGAAAGGATCTAGACAAATAACTATTTTTTTCATGTTTCGATTTGCTTCATGGAAATTAGGAAGAGTTGACAAAACAATTTGGTATAAGAAGACTAGCACTTGAACTTTGTCACCCACATTCTTTGTTGCATGATTTCAGGGGAAAAAATTTAACTTCTCTGGTTCTTTATATATATAATGGATATAAGGATACTTGCCACCCACTGGCACCTACCTCTCTGTATTTGGCAACTGAATCGATCTATATAAAATCCTATTAAAATTTTATATGAATATAAATCCTATTCAAAAGATACTTTAAAAAATTTAAATCCCTAAAGATTAAAGAATTCTGAAAGAACATTTTCTCTGTTTGAATCCTTCACTCAATTTCTCAGCATCCTGTTTGTCTTTCCCTTTCTATTCACCAGCTCTGATTCCTACAGCATTTCTCCATCACCCCTTAATGATTCTATGGGTCTCCTGTTACTTCCACTTTTCTATCATTCCCTTTACCTTAATTTACACTAAAGGACAGCAGGATGGGAATGATGTGCTACTGATAACTGGAAGCTCATCCCATTTAAACAAATGGTAAAAGGTCAAGAACCATCTGGGCAGCTTGAGGCTATCTGGGAGATCTAAAGCAAACCTGGATCTCATATTGAAATGTCTTACTGGAATTTTTCCCTTAACATGTGCTGTTAATTAGCAGTAAGATTTGGAGTGGGGAGCAAGAGGTACAAATAGGAAATGTGCCCAGTTGTTAAGTAGCTGAACTTAAATCAAACACAGGAGACTGCAGTGAAGAGCTCCTGGGAAGTATTTACCTGTGGGATGGGTACTTCCTAAGGATTATTTTGGTAAGGGCATTAGTTGGTAAGGGCATTCTTTGGTAGAATTTGAACAGTTAATTGCAACAGTTCTATTGCAAATCAGTGTGTCTACTTCAATATCATTTCTCTTCTCATTTTTCCATATTCAGAATAAAACTTTCTTCTGAAAGTCCTACTCGCCACCACCATTTTGTTCCCACCTCTTTGGTTCTTTCATAAGTAGCAGAGTTTGCTTTTTAAAAAACCACTTGACTCTTCCTTTTCTCCCAAACCCTTTCTCACTTTTTATTTAGTCTCTGATTTCTTATTTGAGAAATTTTATCTTAACCAATGATGCATCCTGCATATTTCTTGTGTCTCCAAATAGTAGTTAATATATGAGTATAAATTAATACTTGTTTGAATAAACAAAATAGTGATATCTCATGATAAGGAAGTCTAAAGCAGCCAGCAAATTATTTTTCACCTTCAAATTCTGTTGAAATAATTATTTGCTAATAATGAGTAATATTTAAACTGGAATATTGTTGACAAAGTGCATCCCACAGATACAATCATTTCATCCTTAACATATTAAATAGATCCTCCTGTTTAATATCCATTTTAAAAACAGATAACTTTGAGTCTTCAAGAGATTATGATTTAAGATTGCATGACGGGCAAGGCAGGCAGTTCAATTGGTAATCTAATGTGAAATTACATTAATTGTAATTCTTTTTTTTTTTTTTTTTTTGGTACTGGAGATTGAACTCAGGGGCACTTGACCACTGAGCCACATCCCCAGCCCTATTTTGTGTTTTATGTAGAGACAGAGTCTCACTGAGTTACTTAGCACCTCGCCATTGCTGAGGCTGGCTTTGAACTCTCGATTCTCCTGTCTCAGCCTCCCTAAGTGCTGAGCTTACAGGCTTGCGCCACCACGCCCAGCTATTAATTCTAATTCTTTTTACTTAATCCACAATCTCATTTATTCAACCTATCTTTGGCTTTAATCCAAAGGAAAGCAAACTAATTCCTCCAAATTTCTTCGGTAGACTCAGACACAGGCCAGGGATGCTCCTTGTGCTGACCCTGAGTGGTGATCCTGCCCCCTCCTCCAGGATGCAGTGGGCAGCAGTCATGCTGCTTCAGGTACTAGCATCGATTCATTTAAACAGAGACCTCCACAATTATCAAGAATACAAGTAACAATAAATATAGGCAAGGATGTGGGGAATAAAGTTCATTCATACATTGCTGGAGAGAATTGCAAATTGGTGCAACCGCAATGGAAAGCAGTTTGGAGATTCCTTAGAAAACAAGGAGTCACCATTTGACCCAATTATCCCACTCCTCAGTATATACCCAAAGAACTTAAAATCAGCATACTAGAGTGATACAAGCCATACCAATGTTTACAGAAGCAAAATTCATAATAGTTGAGCTATGGAACCAACTGAAGTGCCCTTCAACAGATGAATGGGTGTAGAAAATGTGGTATATATACTTAATGGAATATTACTCAACCATAAAGAAGAATGAAATCATGGCATTTGCTGGTAAATGGATGGAACTGGAGACTATCATGCTAGGTAAAATAAGGCAATCCCAAAGAACCAAAGGCCAAATATTCTCTCTGATATGTGGATGCTAACACACAATAAGGATGGGGGAAGGAAGAATAGAAGTTCATTGGATTAGACAAAAGAGAATGAAGGTCAGGAAGAGGAGGAGGAAATAGCAAAGTGTGTAGAATGAACTGAACAGAACTTTCCTGTGTTCATATATGAATACACGACCTGTGAAACTCCACATCATGTACAACTGCAAGAATGGGATCCTAATTAGAATAAGTTATACCCCATGAATGTATAATATGTCAAAGTATACTCTACTATCATGTTGTCATGTATATCTAATAAGAACAAATAAAAATAAATAATTATTTTCTTAAAAGAAATAAAACAGAGACCTCCAAAGGCATGGCAAAACTGAATCCTCATTCTTAAAGAAACTAAGTTGACACACTGCAAAAATACAGAGGATGTATTTAATTGGCAATGAAATAAAAATCTGAACTCACAAATCTTTCATGGTCTATTACAGATAATCACATAGCCATGTCATTGACTCTCTGGAGTGAAGAGATAAGATTACCAGTTCATTTTATATAGAAAGTCATCATAAGTGAATAATTTCTCAGAGATCACACGACTGATAAGAAAATACTTCAGGGGTAAATACTTTAACCCAATTCTAGGATCCTGCCACTAAACACATTGTTATCTCTGTAAAAAGAAGGAAGTCATAAATCAAAATCTACAGCAGTGATTTTAACATTCCTGAGTCATTACTTGAAATCTAGTATAAGCTTTAGATCTCTCCCCCAAAAGATGCTCATATATACACAATTTTGCATATAATTCTATGAACTTAACTGAGCCCCAAGCCTCAACAAGAATATGAACCCCAGGGAAAAATTGCTATTCTAGCTAAAGTCTGTATTAAAAATAAGTTGTCATGATCTCAGAGTTTAGCAAACGTATTGACTAAAAGACTCTCCAATCATTTCCCCTTAGTCTCCATACCCCAGTCTCTCACATATACTCATTCTATTTGCATGATTCTTTCTTTGTGTAATTATTAATCATCATGCTTTGTGAGGGGGGGGGGTACCAGGGATCCAATGTACATGCTAGGCAAGTGCTCTACCAGAGTTACACTTCCAGTCCCAAGCATGCTTTTTAAGGTCATTTTAAATTACTGATATATAATCATAATTTGAAACATGAATTTTGATGTTATAGTAAGGCATTTTGGTGAAATTAGTTTGTAAGCAATTTAACTATGGACACCATGTCTTATTATTTTGCTTGCATTTTTTTTAGTGTCATATATTGCAAACACTCAAGAGTTCTTGAACAAATCCATAAACAAAAAAACAAAAATGAAACAATGGTTTATTCTTACAGCAGCGTAAGCAGCAATAGGTGGGTTCAAATATTATTATCCAAAAGTCATTAGTAACATTTATTTTCATAACAAAGTCATTTAAAATCTGTTAAATTTATACTTCTTCACTGATTTCAAAAACCTCCAAAATTGAATAACAAAGTAGTTCACTCTGGTAGTGAACACTAAAATATAAGAAAAATAAAACTGAGTTTGAGCTTAACACTCATTGTGATATAGCTAAATCCAAGAGAAAATTAGAGCAAGTCTTGTTTGATTCCCATTCAAGCTATCCCTGAGAATGCTCATGGCAAAATCTGTGACAACAAGGAGCCTGTATTGGGCCTGCACTTCCAGGAGACAGTGAGTAAACCTGGTGAGATGCTCAGAACCCCAGCCCTAGGACTGCTGAGGTCTCTCCTGGCCTTCTGAGCACCTGCTCTACCTCCAAACACCAGGCACATTTCTGAATTGTCTCAGTCACCCTCCAGGTCCTCCCAGACAAAAACCTAGAGATGAATCAGAACCAACTGCAGAATGAAGAAAAAATGTTAAAAAAAAAAAAAAAACACTAACAGAAGTAGAAAAAAACGTCATCTACAGTAAAACCTGATGATTTTTCAGTTCATATTCTGCCTAAAACCCCAGGGAAGAAACAGAGATAGAAGCTGCCTTTTAACTTAAAGAAAGTTGTTTCTCTAGGATGCGTTAATCACCGAAACCAAAGATGGAAATGACTGCGTAGGCCATTTATATCTTCCTCAAGACAAGCCAGAAAAATACCTTACAGTTTCCTTCCTAAAGTGCATATACTATGTAT
This sequence comes from Geosciurus inauris, assembly GCA_004024805.1. Classification (NCBI taxonomy): domain Eukaryota; kingdom Metazoa; phylum Chordata; class Mammalia; order Rodentia; family Sciuridae; genus Geosciurus; species Geosciurus inauris. The sequence goes on along the minus strand of PVHX01010045.1, from coordinate 64,397 downwards.
TATACTCTGAGTGGAACCATATGCCATAATAATTCACATTTTATGGACAAGAGAAAGGTTAAAAGTTTTAAAGAATAAACAAGACTTGGTACGCTTCATTGAACACTGCTTTTAAAATTTCTGTTTAACAGTCGTGTACTATAAGGAAAAAAATTTTTAGGGTATGTGGCAGTTGAGTTCTCCACTAACAGCCCTCACATCATTACTGATCATAGTTAAATGGCAACTCACAGTTAAATAAAAGTGTATATTAATTTTAATAAGCAATTTGTATATTAGTACAGTGATTCACAGTTTGCAAAACTTAACTAACTGATATCATAACTTGGTGAGATGTGGCATATACTATCTTCCTTTATAGATGAAGAAACAGGATCCAGATACTAAAACACCATCTAAAAATCTTATACATTTTTAGTGCTAAGTCACAAGATCACTCGTTTATCTTAAAACATAATTGTTTAGCACATAATATGTACTAAGAACTATATTGGAAAACAGAAATACAAAGGTAAGAAGGACACAGTCTTCGACTTCTAGGAGTTCAAAGTCAATCAATTCACAATAACTGAACTGTGGAACCAACCTAGATGCCCTTTGATAGATGAATAGATAAAGAAACTATGATATATATACAGAATGAAATACTACTCAGCAATAAAAGAAAATAAAATTATGGCATTTGTAGGTAAATGGATAGAGTTGGAGAATATCATGCTAAATGAAGTAAGCCAATCCCAAAAACCCAAATGCCGGATGTTCTCTCTGTTAAGTGGATGATGATCCATAATGGAAGGGAGGACATGGGGAAAATGAAGGAACTTTGATCAAAGGAGTAGGAGAGGGAGGGGGCATGGGGACAGTAAAGATGGTGGAATTAGATGGACATCATAGCCCTAGCTTCATGTATGACTGCATGTATGATGTGATTCTACACCACGTACAACCAGAGAAATGAAAAGTTGTGCTCCATCTGTGTACAATGAATCAAAATGTATTCTGCTATCGTGTATACCTAAGTAGAATAAATAAATAAGTATTTTTTTAAAAAAGTCTACCAAGGAGCATGAAGAGAAAAATACAAAACTCTAAAGAAATAGAAAGTCTGATAAATTCCTCAAAAGGCTTCTGAAATGACATGGGGACTCAGGAGGGAGTAATCAATAAAACAGATTTTTTTGAGTTGATTTTCTGCTGACCGCGAAATTGGTACAGGCATAAAATTGGACTTATTCATTCCTACTTTCCCAGAGACTTTAGTGCCTGCTATAGGTGCTCAGCAAGTGCTGGTGGGAAGAATAAATGAATAAATTATCTATCTGTTCTCCATGTTTTTTATGGTAGTAATTCCTAAAATTATTACTGTAGACTCTAGAAATGAGGAACAGACTGAAAAATTCCTGCACTATGGAGAAAAAGGAAGGGTGATTAATGTTGCCTTAGATATTTCTTAAATGGGTATTCAGCCTTTTAATCTTTTTCCATGTAATGATTCTGTATGTGTGTCATGATGTTCATAGTAACTGTCACCACAGAAATTCATTTACACTTTCATCAAATGGCATGCAGGAGACCACCAGTTATAGGGTAATTGCCAACTTGGCTGCAGAGATTACAGAAGAGATTTAGAAGATCTGGGATATATATTCAAAGTACTTTCAGACATTTAAAACGTTTTTACTGGATCTGTAAACATTTGCGTTACTCTTTTAGTGCAAAATCCATGTGTGCACAGAGGGGTTACTTGAGGCTTGCAAGAGAGAATGCCAATTAATGGTTTGGAATCTGTTACTCACAAAATAACTTCAGAAAATCAGTTTGTTCCAGCAAAGTCAAGTTACAAGTGTACATCATTTTATAGGACATGAAATCTGATTGGTCATCAAAGGACAAGCAATCTATGGACTAAAAATATGCATATTCATCACCTATGAAGGCACTGCTTACATCTTCGGATCATGAATATACAGAGTGATGTTTTACCAACAGCACTGATGATCTTGCTTTGAGTCATGCACACCTCTTGGTTTCCTGTCCTCACACAAAGTGCCTTGACTTAAAACAAATTGCATCATTATCTGTGGAAAGCTGCTGGACTTTCAGGTAGATTGAATACATTTTCCATACAAAAGCTGAGCTGATCAACATGTAATCCATTCAACAAATTTTTAATGAACACCTACTACAAAGCTGGCATATAATAGTTGTAAATTAAGTTCCATATGGTGGAGTTCATGACCTATAATAAGCACTAAAATCTGTGTTTAACGTAAGTTCTTCATTTATTATTTTCATATGCTCTTTCTATTAAGCTTACTAAGCCTGAATCTTCAACAAGAGTATGGGAATGAAGAACTTTATTGCCTATTCAGCAAAAGGTTTGAAATCTGTCCAATAAGAAGGCCCTGAGAGGCTCACAGCTGGCTTCTGCTTAGTGCAATTATAGAAGGCAAACTAACACTTTTGTCAGAGATTTCTTAAAAGCTTCCATTTGTGATTTGTAAAAGCTTTAAAGGCATCCCTAGTGGTTCTGCAACCTGAAAGGCCCCTGAAGACCTAGGTCAAGAGCTCAATATCTGGTCTGGTCATTGATGATCTTCTGTTAACAAGTTAAGAACTAAATTAAACAATGTCTCCCACTTGATTTTATGTGGCTTTTTACATCCTCAAGGTAGGGAGAAGCTTTTTTTCTACAAGGACAATTTTAAATTTTTAAGTAGAAAGCAATACTGTAAAGAAAACCTTAAAAGCCATGGGAAGTTAAACTTTTTAAAAACTTCTCAACATGTAAGAGAATATCATGTAAGAAAGTAAAAGAAAAGTTATTACTGGTCCAATGTGTTTTATTTTTCTTATCTAGTTGTTCAGATTAGAATCCCATATGCATATGAAATAGATTCCCCCAAAGGAAATAATATGCCTTAATGAATGTCTACAAATGCCTAAACCAAAGTTATCACCAGTAATCACCAGTTCTTCAGTTCTCCATAATCAAAACTGGCCACTGTTGTGAATGCAGAGTCAGAAGAGTGGAGGGCACAGATAGGAGAAAAAATATTTATTTTGTTGAAGACATATTTAGAGGAAGATCCCTGACCTATAACTAACCTAATAGACACGAATAGAAATCTGATATTCTGAATTGTGTTGGTGACTGACGGTCATTGCCATGTTGAATGTGCTTTTTTAAAAAAAAGTATTTTTAGTTGTAGATGGACAAAATACCTTTATTTTATTTATTTTTATGTGGTGCTGAGGATCGAACCCAGTGCTTCACATGTGCTAGGCAAGTTACATCACTGAACTACAACCCCAACATGTTGAGATGCTTTCTGTTTAACTGATCCAGTCCACAAAATTTGCAGCAAGTAACTGAAATTGTAGGGTTGACATCAAAAAGAGTACAGTATTGGAAATTAGGTAACCTGGTTCCAAAAAATCTTGTTTAGGACATCTGAGAATTTCTATTGTGTGTGTGTGTGTGTGTGTGTGTGTGTGTGTGTGTGTAATCTTTCCAGAAAAAGAAAAAGAGAAATATTTTAATATTTGTCTGGCCATCTATCTTACAGGAGTATTGTGCAATATATCAAAATATATAAAAACATACTACAATCTCTCAAGCTATATAGCGATGTAAGAGATTATTACCTCTGTAAGAAAAGATTTTTTAAAACCAATGTAGTATCCTCCCTCAGAACAGCCCTATGGATAAAAATACCATGTTTTCTATTTTGTATCACTGTGGCCCCTCCACAAAGCCTTCTGGCCTGAATTCAAAGGAACAGCTCCTTCTTGACACTGGCCTCATTACTATTTCCTTTTAAGGGTAAGTGGGATTCAGCATGCTGACTGTTCTTAGAAACAAGAGGTAGGAGAAGGCAGAGAAAATATGTCCCCAGAGCTCCATATTTTGGAGAAAACTGGTGAGTGCTATGTTTGTTTGCTGATGTTCTGTTTTGCATTTATTTCATTTCATTTAGTAGGAAACCACACTGGGAAAGAAGATGAATCCATTTTGTGAAAAATGAAGGCAGATAGATCTTTTCACTTCAAATGTAACCATCAGAGATAGTCATTGTTTTTTCCTATAATAATCTCTGGTAGTAGAACGAAGTAAGATACATGTCTTAGAGTGAAGGATTCTGTGAGAAAGGAAGTATAAGAAAGTGGGTGGGAATATAAGGTGTGCAATGGAATACCAAACTCACTTTTATATTTCCATTATTATAAAATGACAAAAGTGTGTATAAGATGTAACAATGCATTGCTCCATTTCCAGCTAATTACTGTAAGATCTTCAGGTGATTGCTATACCTAATGAGAGTAAGGAGGATGAACCCTGAGTCCACACGCTGTGCATGTCCTCAGTGTGCTCCTAGAGTCAGATGGAGGAGCCTGGATTGGGAAGGTGACGCAAAGTCTGAGCTGGAAGGAAGCATAGAGGTGTCCCCCCACCCCCCGCGTCCCCGTCTGACCTTCTCATGGGGGCAATGAAGCTCAGGGATGAATGGGGTGAAGGTAGGAGTTCCTTTATGGTTCCTGATGGTCAATATGTGATTCACAGTTAAAAACTCAGTAAAGCTAAAAATTGACCCTCAGTAAAATGTTGTTCTTCCCACTCCTTTTAGCTCCTTAGCAACTGCAGGAAGAGGAAGAAGGAGATCCAATTCATTTGAGTGCCAAGTCAGCAAATTCATTTGGAAAGAACAGGGAAAAAACAAAAACAAATTAAGCTCTGTAGCCAACAAAGACTAGCTTTGAATCCCAGTTTTATCAATGACTGGGCAAAATTCTAAGGCTCTGGGATCCTCTCATGCTCATCTGAAGTTTAACCAGGCTTTTGATGCCCTAGCATACACTTTGTTCCTACTTTATAGGATGATATTTTAAATTCAGCAGATGGCAATGCCTAAGGGAGGCATAAAGCTTTAAAACAAATCTGTGGCTTTCTAAATACTTCAGTCTCTTCACATATGTGTTCATGTGCACTGACTGCACTTGGGCTGTACAGGCTCTGCATGAAATCTTTCAGAAACTCACTACCCATTGGGTTTGATTTTACTCTTTTGCAGTGTAATCCCACAAAGTTCCTCCACTCCTGCCATCTATACATCCCCAGCCATTTCTAAGAAGTCTCTTCACATTTCTACCTCATGGTCTTTCCAGAATCTGATGACTGCTCTCACATTCCCATGATATTTCTCCTTCAAGTTAAACTTCCCCATTTTGTACAGTTCAGTGAATTCCTCAACTTATTCTGATTGGTAGCTATTGTGTTTATTGTATAGTGTAGGACCAGGATACACCATTCAAAACAAAATTCAGGATTCCATCCAACTGCTGAGATGGGACTCTTAGAAGGTAGTGATTTGATAGTTTGGCATCCTGTCTATAGAGAATCCAAAAATTGATATAGGTAACGTGCTGCAGTTTTGACTTTTACTTGCAATATTTCTCTCATTTACTCTTCTAGGTTTATAATTATTAAACCAACTTCAGCTAGAGAAGATATTCCCTCTGTAATTCATGAAAGTCAGCAAAGCTACTGACTATGGATCAAGGTTAACCACTTAAATACTAACAAAGATCATATGTATAAATACAAGATGCCAGCCTTTATCTATGTCCTGTAAAAATTTACAAGAAACCAATAAAATCCAGTCGCTGAATTACTTCCTAATTCAAATGAGACTAACAATGCAGGTGATCTGAGTGCATCAGGATCCAGACCGAAAATCACATTCTTAGAGGAGTGACTTCATAGAAGTAAATGACATTTGGGAAAACATTCTCCCTCTGATACTAAAACATTCACATCCACAGAAGAGCAGTAATAAATCATATTTTTTATTTTTTGATAATTGCCTCTTGGAAAACAGCATTATCTAAGTTCAATTATGCTTGATATCTATTGCCTGCCTTATCATACATTCTTTTTTTGGTTATCAGAGTAGATGTTCTATATAGCTCCTATTTCAGAAATTACTAGAGAGGATGCAATCATTAATCCATTAATAAACATTGCCCTAATGATATCTTGATAATCTATGTAAATTAATGTGCTTCTCAGGAGAAAGCAATACAAGAAATTGAGAAAATGGAGTAAAACATTTTTTTAAAAATATTTAATAGATATTGTAGCCAAAATTTGAAACTATAAACTTCCCACAAGAAAGTGCTATTTTTGCCTGGTATGGTAGCGCATGCCTATAATCCCAGTGACTCAGGAGGCTGATGCAGGAAGACTGCAAGTTCAAGGTCAGCCTTGGCAGCTTAGTGAGATACTACCTCAAAATAAAAAATAAAAAGGGCTGGGTAAGGCACCCCTTACCCCCATGCTACCCCAGTACCACACACACATACACACACAAAAAGTGCATTTGTTAAATATACACACATCTAACATAATATAATATAATACAGTCAAAGACATTTCTTTAAAAAAACAAAAAACCTTTCAAAGCAAATTTTCTGGCAAATCAAATCCATTTTAAAACTAGTCTTTTTTTTTTAACTGAAATAAGAGTTTTGGAATGTTATTTGGCTGAATTCCAGATATGAATCAAAACAAAATAAATAATAGAAATATATTGCTCTCCTAGACTTCCCAGATAAATACACACTTTACAAGTAAGTATGAAATAAAAACAAAATTATTACCACCTTTTATTCTATTTTTAGTTTACATATTGTACATCTGTTAAAATACATGCAAGGTCAAATAAGTTTTTTCTTTTAAGAAAAACAAAACAAATTCACAAATAAGGGAGTCAGTAGGTGCCAACCCCATTCCCAAGATATTTTGAAAATCATCATCCAACACTTTTTCAGCATTTGTTAGAAGTAGAAGTTACTCCCAGATGCTCACTGCCTTCTCACCACACTTCATAATCCCAACACATGACATTAGTTTCGGCTGAACCAGATGCCAAATGGGAGAAATTTTACAGTACAGAGAAATCAGCGTGGTGGAATGATACAGAAACTTGTAGCCAAGACACATTCTCTCTGCTTTCAATTCCCTGACAGCTGCCACACCCCGTCCTAGAGCATACCGCACACAGAATATAGTTCTGGCATTTACTTCCCTTGTGGTCCCAATAAAAATTATAAGACATTTTTTAAAAACTATCATAAGACATATATTCCACTCAGGCATGGAGCATGGAACGCCTCACCAGGGACACTTGATTAATTCTGCGAATGCACACATTTGTCTATACAGTATAAACCAACAATCTCCAAAAAATAATATTGTAAGGTGGCTTACAATAAAACATGCATAACTAGAAAATATAATGTTAGAAGGAATAAACAAAAACACTTTATGGGAAGAAGTGATTGAGTGTACCTGGAAAGTGATTTGGGATGCATCCATTGGTGACCTAAGTGTTAGTGAAGATTCTTCGTCACATGATTTATGGGAGAACAGTGTCTCTGCTCTCAAAAATGTAGGTAAAGTGATATATGCAATGATTGACAAAACTGCTAAATTATTAGAGATATAACTATTCACCATAAATACAAAAATAGGACAGTGGGATGGAATAACTAGGGGAGGAGACGCCTTTAGGTAAGGTGGCCAGCAGGACCTATCCAGGAGATCAGATTTGGGCTGAGAACTCAAAAGCTAGGACAGGAGAGAGAAGACCCAGGGAAATGAGAAAAGAGAAAAATACTCCTAAGGCTTCTGGTACCTTTGAGGTTGGAAAAAAGTAAAAAAAAAAAAAAAAAAAAAAAAAAGCAGGCAGAGTCCAGCTTTTCTAAGGCACTGCAGGACAACGAAAGGGAGGATCTTAGATTTACTTCTCAACGATGAGAATGCTGATGCCATTAGGCTCTACTTATATCTGGGCCTCCTGATAGCTATGATCTCTAAACATGCTTTTCCCTCAGCAAGGAAAAGTAGAGCTGAAGTTGTAAGAAAAGATATCTGAAAGCAATTCAGATTTTCTTCTTCTCACATTCCTGATTATTGGATTGTATTCCCGCCCTTACCCTTTAAGAATTTCTTTATCGTTTTAATTATGGGAGAAAGAAAAAAAAAGGACAAGAACAACTGACTACAGAGGTGTAGAGGTGTGATGGGCAGTTTTACATGTCAAGTTAGCTATAATACAGTCCCCAAACACTACCTGAGGTATTGCTGTGAAGGTACATTGTAGATGTGACTAAAATCCATAATCAGTTGACTTTCAGTAAGGGAGGTTATCCTAGATAATCTGGGTGGGACTGATTCCGTTGGTTGGAAGGTCTCAAAAGCAGAAATGAAAGGCCTTAAACGAATTTTTACTTCCCTCAGGAAAATGCAAGTCCACCTATAGTAAGAAGCTTCAGTTCATGGACCTGAGTTCAATCTTGCCCTTCTGGTGGCTTTCCCTAAGGATCCCAGACTTGCCAAACCAGCCACACAATCATGTAAGCCATTTCCTTGCAATAAATCTCTTATATATCTGGTTCTGTTTTTCTGGTTGAAAAAACGACTGATACAAGATGTGACACTTATTTGTAAACAATGTCTTGAGATATAACCTGCACCAAACACCAGAAAGGTAAAGGCCAACACAATCCTTTCATTCCTGTGGTCTGTACAATATGGATTCAGTTATGTGGAAGATGTAAAAAGAAAGAACAGTCTACTTGGGCATAACACTGCCAAATTCCTTTATGCTGGCCAAATGAACTCATGGTAGATGATGATGAAGTCAGGATCAGATCTTGGGAGCCCTCCATCATGGATGTGTGAGTCACTGTCATCCTGGCTCTACTGCCAGGATAGCTTGTCATAATGAGCAGCAATATTAAAAAACAATGCTTGAGGGCCGGGATGTAGCTCAGTGGCAAAGCATCTGCCTTGCATTTGCGAAGCCCTGGGTTCAACTCTCAGTTCCAAAAAACAAAGAAAAGAAAAAAAAAAATCAATGCTTGAGCACTATAACATCACAGATAAGAATGTGTCCTTAAGGAATAATTAATTATGAATACAAAAATTGCTGTAAAGGGATTTTCCTCAGTAAATAGTGTTTCTGGACAAAAAGAGGATTAAATTAACCAAATGCTCAGCATTAATGTGAATTAAAGAAGTTTATGGCAATTTAAATCATAAAACCCTATTAAGTTATTCTAATTAGTGTGGTAGAAGAAGATTAAACAATATTGAAAAACTTTATGATATATTAGAAGATGAAACTATAGGTTACAAATGATATTAGTCAAATTTTGAAACAAATTTTTAAAGAGGGGGGAAAGACTAGAAAGATAACACATCATAATGTTCTCAAATGATTATCTTGAGCACCGAGACTATGCAATGATTGTCATTTTCTTGTTTTTGTTTATCTCTATGCTGTTTTCTGTTGCAACGAATTCACATTGCTCTTTAGAAAAGTAAAAACTATTCACATTGTTTTTTGAAAAGAGAATAGTTGAGAAAAATATATTTCATTTAAAAAAAAATACGTGTTACTATTTGATGCTAACAATCTCTGTGGCTGACTGTTTAAGTGCCAATCACATCATCCAGCCATGTTCTGACCCACTGAACTGTCAAGATAAGCCCATCTCCCTGTTTCCCACAGCATCTTCAATCTTCTGAAGCTGCAGTTTCACCAGCTCAATGTCCATCAATCATCCTCATTCCAATTGTATCTATGCTTCATGTTCCAGACTCCTTTAGCATGGATACAAATCTTGTTTCCATCACCTCAATGGCAGGGCCACATCTCATGCATGTTTCTTGCTTATCAATATACTCTGGTTCCATATGCCCGCCACTTCTGTGTAGGTGTTCCTGCCAGAGACCTTCAAGAGCTTACATCTGATGACACTTACCTTCAAGGAACTTCTCTGCTTCTCTGCAGTTTCAGAGAGACATCAGCCTACTCATCATCCCCTATCAAGCCCTGGACTTCCACATTCCCTTCTGCTGCATTTTCTTCTGCATTACACTCTGTTGTCTATCCATCCCCTTTAACACAATACAGAGATAGACCCATATTTCAAGGAAGAACTTAATTATCACTGTGTATTGGCTTGTATGTGATGTGTCCCCCAAAATTTCATGCAAGAAGGTTTGGAGGAGAAATGGTTGGGTTATGACAGCCTTAACCCAATCAGCGAATTAATTTCCTGACAGGAAATTATACAAATTATACTTATCAACTCCGGCCTATTTCAATACTATTACTTCCCATCTCTTTGGCTAACTGGAGGAGGTTATCAGAATTGAAGACTTCTAATGTCTGCTAAGACTACAGGGACAACAGCTGGAGATCAGCTGAAACATAATCTGAAAGCAGTGTTTCTTCTGGGTCAGTATCATATTCACAAGTTTAAAAAGTTGTGTAGGAGATAGGAAAGACATTCCACTCGATGTCTATCTACATGTCCTCTAATCTTAGAATCTTCCAAAGGAACAGGAAAAGACAGCTTTGTAGGTGTGTGCAAATGTGTATAGGTAGCATTTCAAGAATGAAAATGGCCAACCACCATAGCTGTGTGGGAATTTGCCTCAGATTCTGGTTTCAAATTACAGAAGACGTGAGTAAGGGCACGTCCATGACTCAGTCTCAGCCCTTGCCAAAGTAGTAGTTTGATAGATAGAAATACTAGTTTACTAGATTTCTTACACAGAATCTAGTAAATTACTAGATAGAAAAGTACAGGAAAAGAAAAATAGAAAGTCAGAAAAGAGGAAGAGAAACTGTGTTTTCAGAAGTCCTGAAATCTTGAAGGTAAGCTAAAGAAAGCAGGCCTGGGGAGTACTTAGGGAAGAGAAATACACACACACAAGGCACTACCTAATGTCTCACTGGACACATGGTTATTTTCAGTCACATTAATTAAGTTCTCTGCATGGTGCTTACACATAAATAAAACCACATGTTTAAGATGTGGTTCAACCATTCACTTACATCCCCTTCTGCCCTCCTATACCACTTTCAAGAAATGGGCCGTTTGCCTAAAATGTTAGGGGAGGGACAGGAGAAGGCAGAAAATTGTCATAGGCTACAGCCTCACTCTCCTGTTGATGAGTGGTTGTTGATGTGTGGTGAACACAGTTGGCTTTCATGACCTCTCTGAAGGAAAGTAAAAATTGTAATGTTTTTGAGGCAGTTACAGTTCTTAAAGGATTATTTATTCATCATGCTATCAATTTATAATTCCTTTAGGAAACTCAAAATGGTCAGCTATACATAAACAAGCCTTGATACTCTGTGCTGCACAGACACACAGACACCCATGGGTGCATGTGTATGGGTATTTACATAATGCATTTGGAAATGTGGAGAGAATGGTTTCATGGAATGAGAGTCATCTGATCCACTTCCTGTTGTTGCACCTCCTGAACTGTGTTCTGAAGCATACTTACTCAACGATATGTGGAAAACTGTAGAGGTTTAAATGTTGGGTTACATAAAGTTAAGTAGATGACTTTACTGTGGAACTTTCAGAATCTCTAATATGCTAAATATTCAAGAGGCAATACACTATATAATGTCTCTCCAAGCTGTCTGACCGAGAGTATTGCAAAGTACCTTGTGAAGGTAGTGATCAGTAGGGTATGAAATTAAGAAATGTTAATCTAAATAAACCCAAGGTGTTTGTTCAGTCTCTGGTTAAATTTTCCTTGTGTGAAGAAAATCGCTATTTTTCAAGAGTACATTCTTTCCTACAGAAGATCTAAGTCAAAATGTAATTTGTTCTTACATAGAACCATAATCAGCTTCCCTATAACTTCCATCATTCTTCCTGATTTTGTCTTGGAAGAACAAAATCAAGAGCAAGAAATCCCTTTTGCCTGTGATATCTTTTCAGATACTGGAAAGTAACAACCACATTCTCACAAAAATTTTCATGTAGTTCTTGTGGATGTGTCAAATGATGAGCTACTGACCTATTTATTAGTGTGCTTTTTAATTTTTATTTTTGGTACCGGGGATTGAACTCAGGGGCACTTGACCACAGAGCCACATCCCCAGCCCTATTTTGTGTTTTATTTAGAGACAGGGTCTCACTGAGTTGCTTAGCGCCTCACCATTGCTGAGGCTGGCTTTGAACTCGTGATTCTCCATCTCAGTCTCCCTAAGTGCTGGGATTACAAGCGTGCAACACCCCACCCAGCTTATTAGTGTGCTCTTTAAGATATGGCACCCAAGATAAACACAGAAATTCAAATATGCTTCTTTAGGGGAAGCACTAGATCTCATTTGTTTGGTTTCTTGCTTTCTGGCAGGCATTTGTCATTGTTCATTCCAATTAATGTATGAAAACTTTTGGGTTTTCACAAGTATCAGAGCCAAGTCAATTCTCTACAGTTTTAGGTTTTTATATTTATTTATTTAAACATATATGTTGTTTGAGGAATATTAGGGAAACACTGGTCTACTACATTTTACTTATCCTCCATCTGAAAGACACTCCTTTAAAAACAATTTGTTATCTTTTCTCAGCTACCTTCTCTTATAGAGTTGTCTCAATCTGATGCAAATTTTATCACTTTAAGAGATTTAGGAATAATAACCAAAAGCTCACTACTAAAGAACTCCTCTAGTTTAATTCCAATTCGTCATTTGTTACCAGGTAAAACTTTTCAAACAGCTGCAAACCTATGTTATAGCAATCAGAAAACATTTGTTTAGCTGGTCATGAATACTGAAACATAATAAAAGACACTGTCGAATTCCTTCTGAAATTAAGATGTTAATACATAGCAATTTCCTTATCTGCAAACTCAGGTAGTCTCATCTCATAGCTATGCAAAACGCAGGAGTTTTTTTGTTTTGTTTTGTTGGTTTTGTTTTTGTTTTCTGGTACTGGGGATTGAATCCAAGGGCACTTAACCACTGAGCCACAACTCCAACCCTTTTTATTTTTTATATTGAGACAGGGTGTTACTAGTTTGCTTACAGCTTCAGTAAATTGCTGAGGCTGGCTTCAAACCTGCAATCCTCCTGCCTCAGGCTCCTCAGATGGTGGAATTATAGGTGTGTGCCACCACGCCTGGCAAAATACAGTTCTTACTAATTCACTCTCTATAGCATTAATAGGAAGGACCATTATGTGAATTGACATGTCATAAACGTTGTGGGAACAGGAGACTAGTAATGGCAATGAGCTGTAGGTGCTGATTAGGGTCTGCAGAAAATAGGCTGTCACTAGTTGGGAGGGCACTTTGGATGCCAGGAGAGATAGGAGGTAATTAAAGAAAAAAAATATTAGTCACAAGGATGGACAACCAGCACATAGCAAGACTTTTTTTTTTAAATATTTTGTAGTTGCAGATGGACACAATACTTTTATTTTATTTATCTATTTTTACGTGGAGGATCAAACCCAGGGCTTCATACGTGCAAGGCGAGCACTCTACCACTGAGCCACAACCTCAGCCCAAAACCTATTTTTTATTTTGTTTTCCTCTATAAAAATGGGATTGGAAAAAATGACACTGAATTTTACATCATTAAGATAATGTCATTTCAATCTGCACATAAACACAATTTAATATGGAAAAGGTGAAATAATTTGTTTAACCTACTGTACCACAAGATTCTTCTGTTAAACAAATAGATACAAATCTTGGGCATTTATTAGTTGTAAAAGTAAGATTTTGCTTTAAAAACAACTTACTTTTTAAAAAAAGTATAGTTTATTTATTGTTCAATTTAAAGAAGTAGAGGAAATCTATCATTTAGCACGACTCATGTGTCCTTTGGCTGATTTGCAAAATCCCCAATGATTTAATTGGAACACAGAAAACAACAGAAACCTGCAATACTTGTTTGTCATTTTAAGAACAATTATTACTTTCAAATCACTTTTCCTCCCTAAGATCTAATCTGCCAGGTTTCAGCCCACAGTGAATTCTTGCAGCTGGGTTAGTATCCCCCAAGATAGGGCGTTCAAAACAGAAATGCTGAGGGAGGCGATTCAGCTGCAGAGGAGGGTGGAAAATTTCCAAGCACAAGACTTTCTTTCCCCTTGCAGGCCTGGGATGCCATTTGTTCTAACCATGCTTCCAGAGGCCTGAGACCATCTAAACCCAGAGCGAAAGAACACAAATGGTAAAAAAGAAATAGCTCTTGAGGGAGCATAGTTTCTTCCCTGGTAAGATACCCTAAAAAAAAAAATAAATAAACAAATAAGGCTTAAATGAAGTGAATTATTACCATGGGGTAATAATATTGGTGAACATTGCTCTGTGCTCAGCACCATTGTTCTCCATGAAGACAATATTATACTCCCAATCTGTACAAAGGTATGTAGACTGAGGACAGAAAAGTCATCAACTTGCCTAAGAACATACGGCTGTGTCTCTATGTGTCTATTTATGTATACACCTATATGTGCATGTATATGCATGTGTTATCTCTATGAATATATGTGTAGTTGACCAATAAACTGTACACATTAAAAACATAATTCAGGGAGTTTTGACATACGTACTCATCCATGAATGCATACCACAATGAAGAGAATGAACATGCCCATGACTCCTAAAAGTTTCTGTCTGTCCTTCTGTAATTCTTCTCTTTACCTTTGTACATCTGATATAATGAAAGAATTGCTTTCTTTCCCACCAATCAGTTTAAAATGTTTTAGAATTCTATATACAAGGAAATCACATGGCAAATGATTTTTACTGGTTTCTTTTTACTGGTTTCTTTCGCTCACAAAACTAGTTTGAGATTCAACCGTGTTGTGGCACTTATCGATCAATTTATTCATTTTTATTTTTGAGCAGTACTCTATTGTATGGCAATACCTCAATTTGCTTTGCTATATACTTATTGGTAAATATTTGTTTCTAATTTTTAGCTATTGTTAATAAAGCCACTAAAAACATTTACATAGAAGTCTTTAATTTCTCTAATGATGTTGAACAATTTTTCTTTTTTGGGGGGGTACCAGGAATTGAACTCAGGGGCACTTGACCACTGAGCCACATCCCCAGCCCTATTTTGTATTTTATTTAGAGATAGGGTCTCACTGAGTTGCTTAGCACCTTGCTTTTGCTGAGGTTGGCTTTGAACTTATGATCCTCCTATCTCAGCCTCCCGAGCCACTGGGATTACAGACATGCATCACTGTGCCTGGCATGTTGTTGAACAATTTTTTTTGATGTACTTATTTGCTATCTCTATTTCATCTTTGGTGAAATATCTGTTCAACTATTTTACGGTCTTTTTTTAAAAACTGGGCTTTTTTATTGAGTAGTCAGAGTTCTTTTTTTAAAATATTTTCTTAGTTGTACATGGACACAATATTTTTATTTATTTATTTATTTTTATGTGGTGCTGAGAATCGAATCCAGTTCCTCACGCATGCGAGGCAAGCACCAGCCCGAGTAGTGAGAGTTCTTTATATATTCTGGATACAAGTCCTTTGTCAGATATATATTTTGCAAATACTTTCTCCCAGCCTAGAGCTGTTTTCATTTTTATAGCAGTGTCTTTTGAAAGGGCAACCATTTTTATTTTAATATAGCCTAATTTGTTGAATTTTTTCTTTTATAGTTTGGGCATTTCATGTTCCATTAAGAAATAAATGCCAGATCAAATTACTAAGATTTCCCCATTTTCTTATAGAAGTTCCCCAATTGCAGCTTCTATATGTAAGTCTAAATCTATTCTACTTAAGTTTTTATATGATGTGAGATGAAGATTCAGGGCTTTTCCCCTTCTGCATATGACTATTCAATGTTCCCATTACCATTTGCTGAAAAAAACTAAATTTTTCCATTGAATTGCCTTGGTACATTAATTGAAACTCCCTTGACCCTCTATGTGGGGACTGCATCTGAGCTCTTACCTCATGTTATTCACCTCTACACTGCATCACACTCCAAAGGCACTATTGCAACAGCAAGGTCACAAAAATAATGTACATCAAATCTCTTCACTCCCACTGACAGTTTAGTGACTACATACCTAGTTTATCACCAATAAAACAATGTAGGCAATGAAAGAATTGGGCTTATATAATTATAGTGTTCAAAAGAATATCACAGTCTTAGGGACCTAAATCCTGAATAACCTGCAGGTGGAATGGCCTAGTCTCTGAGATTTGGGTGAAACTATCACCCACTGTTCAGACTGACCTGAGAATTTACAACAGAAGGGACATCCAGTTTTGTCATATCTTTGGAATGTGATGAGGGAAAGAAGATCACAAACTCTCAACACTAGAAGAGTTACTATAGGGTTGGTAGTTGAGCTGTTTGGCAGTAGGATTCTCTTTAGCATGTAAGATGCCTCATCTTGGCCATGGAGCTTTGGGCCTCTAGAGAGAGGCCAACCTCACTCCCTCCCCTACTCAAGGGAGCCTAGTCAGTTATGGACAGTCCTAACTGCCTTACAGCTCTTCCTCACATTGGAGTGACTTCTATGATTCTGAACTTTTTTTATCCATTAATCTGATTTTTATAGTTACTCATGAATTCTACCTGGCATCGGGCATATGTGAACACTCTGGGGTACTGCCCCCATCTTCCCACTCACTCAGCATTATGGGTAAAACTAAGGAACCAAGCTTAATATTCCTCCCTTCTTCTCTTCATAGGATGGTATGCCCCCTTGCCATCCAGTTCTCCGTTTTAAATAGCTTTCCTTTTTCAATATTCCTCTTATAAGGTTAGCCATTCCAGAACAACATTCTACAAGAATCATGCCACAGTAACTACAGTGGGAAAGTCAGCTTCTGGGTTCATTAGGCCTCCCAAGCCTTCTTACCTCGCTCAGTAAGTGAAGTAAGGCATGCCAGTCCTCTGAGGGAGGGGCTTCTATCAATCAGGGAACTCCCAATCTTCCCATCAGAAACAAGGAGGTGTGACATAGGCATTGCATTTTAGGAAGAATGCTGAGTTTTGCACTCATACATAAGCTTCAATTGTGTATTTCAGGGCTAGGAATAATAACAGTATGTACACACCTTACTCATCCAGTTTATTCTGGTTTGGATAAAGACTTCTAAAAATGCTCCCAAGTTGATTTTCTTATGCCAAAGAGCCTTAAACTGTGATCACATTATGTTGAACTTATAAAACTCAGTTTGAAAAACCGAAATTCAAGTTAGTGCCTTCTTCATCTCACCCTTTTTATTTAAATAACAACCACCAAAAAAAATGTTTAGATGATAAACAAAAATGAAAATGGAATTCTGGGAAAGGCCCTCTTGCCAAATACATAGAGATAATTTTTCCTTTTTCTTTTCTCTCGTTTTACTGAATACCAAAAGGTCCAGTACTTAGATATGTAAGGCATCTAGTAATTACATTTCAAGAGTCAGGCAATGGTCATAGTTAAATTTCACAAAATGATCATTTTTCTCTTTAAGGAAGTCAAAGATTATTGTGTGGGTGTTAAGGCAATTATGAATAAAATAGGGTTCCAAGAAAGTACACAGAATACGATATAATTCTCAATTGTTTTTGCCTGGATCTTCTGATTTCTATGTTTAGTGGATAATAAAAATAATCTTTATAAAGAACCTTCATAGAATACACTTATAAAACAATAGTGTCTTTTTCCTCCTTGGTGCATACCATACTTTGTGATTGGATTTTTTGTATTTGTTTTTGTTTTTGTTTTTGTTTGGTGCTAGTGATTGAACTCAGGGGCACCAACCATGAGCCACATCCCCAGCCCTATTTTGTATTTTATTTAGACACAGGGTTTCACTGAGTTGCTTAGCGCCTTGCTTTTGCTGAGGATGGCTCTGAACTTACAATCCTCCTGCCTCAGCCCCCCAAGCTGCTGGGATTATGGGCATGCACCAACATGCCCAGCTTGTAGTTGGGTTTTATTTGTGTGTTTACCTGTGTTACGGACAGAATGTTTGTGTCCCACAAATCCATATGTTGAACCCCTAAGCTTGGTATGGCCATATTTGGAGACAGAGCTTCTCAGTAAGTCATTGTGCTTAAGTGAGGTTATTAGGGTAGAGCTCTGACATGACTGGATTAGTATTTTATAAGAGATATGAGTGCTGTCTCCTTTTGTTCTCTATTTTCTCTCACTCTATTCATCTGTCCCCCACTATGTCCATACACCAAGGAAAGGCCATGTGAGGACATGTCAAGAAAGTGGCCATTTACAAGACAAGAAGAGAGACCTCATCAAAAATCAAATCAACTGGAATCTTCACTTTGGATTTCTAGCTTCCAGAACTGTAGGAAAGCAAATGTTTGTCACTCAGTCTGTGATATTTTCTTATGGTAGCCTGAGTATACTAACACAGCTAGCAAGGTGGCTGTTCCCCTAATCTGCACTGTCAGCAAGTCTGATAAGGGCAGCTACCACCTCCTTTTGCCTCTCTACTTTATTCCTAAGTACTCAACAGGGTCCACATGGCAGGTGCTCAATAAATAGACTACAGAAAAAGATGAAGTGTTATACTAGATGCTTTTTTTGAATGAATTTTGGGAAACCTTTAGTATTTGCATTTCCTTTTTTATATTTGATATTGGGAGTCTCACTGAAAAGCCATATCTACAGGGAACATAATGTCAAGAAGTCATGGATGGTAATCTGGATTGACCCATCCCTTTTACAAGGTCTCTGTGACTAAGCTAAACTGTGACTAAACTTCTAGGTACCAATAGAGCTTCTTTCCTAGGAGCAGTTCACAGGCATACCTTAGACACACCAGCACAAGGTCTATTTCCATACGTTCATCAGGCTGGATTAGAAAAGCATATGCAGCTGCTCCAGGCCTCCCCACTTCCTCTGCCTAGGGAAAATCCTCAAATCCTGGCTCTGCCCAGACTTCACTCTATCTTACAAAAGACAGACTTCCCAGGCCTTAACTGTTCAAACAGACCCTCCTCCTTTACCACAGACTAGAAACACATTTTTGGAAAATGTGACCTCATCCTAGGGTAACTTAGGTTCATTTACAGCAGAGAGGACTGATGGAGCTGCTGCCAACCACACAGGCATGGGAGGGGGGAAGGGGAAAAACTGGAGCAGAAGGAGATGAAATTTAAAAGGGGATGTCTGCACTACCTATAAATCAATTTTGAACAATTTGGAAGGATTAACTGTAAATATCTTGTTTCCTTTTACAAAACGTGGGTGGTTTCAAGTCTCACTAAAAGGGTGATCTGCAGAGCAGAAGCAAGGCATCACCTGAGTCTTGCTAGAAATGCTAATCTTAAACTGCAGCCGGACGTACTGCATGAAACTAATTTTATTAAAGCCTCGCAGGAGATTTGTGTGCACGTGAAAGTTTGCAACCCATAGGTTGTCAGGTTTAGGGGTGTTATGGTTTGGATGTGAGGTCTCCCCCAAAAGCTTACATGTGAGCCAATGCAAGAAAGTTCAGAGGAGAAATGATTAGAGTATAACAGCCTAAATCCAATCAGTGAATTAATCCCCTGAGGGATTAACTGAATAGTAAGTGAAGGTGGGTAAGGTATGGCTGGAGGAGGTGGATCACTGGGGGCATACCTTTGGGGTATATATTTTGTATCTGGAGAGTGGAGTCTCTCTCAGCTTTCTGATCATCATATGAGCTGCTTCCCTCTGCCACACTCTTCTGCCATGATGTTCTACCTCGCCTTGAGCCCCAAGGAGTGGAGCCTGCTGTCTATGGACTGGGATCTCTGAGACTGTGAGCCCTCAAATAAACTTTTCCTCCTCTACAGTTGTTCTGGTAAGATCTTTTAGTCACAGCAGTGAAAAAAACTGATTAAAAGAAGGGGTATGAATTCTAAATGAATAAGCTTCAGAAACATATCTGAACCCTCTGACTCCTAGTCCGGCCTGGAATGATTGGCTTTGCTTCTCACAGCTATCTCCCAAGGCCTCCCGTCTGCCAGTGCTATTCCTCTTTTTGGTTCCCTGGAAACAGAATCCTGTATCGGTCCTCCTGGGCTTTCTTGTGAGTGTCTATCAATGACAGTGGGGACTCTTCAAGGAAATGAAGAAGTTGTGAAGCTCTGTCTTGCAGGATCCTCCTGCAGAGGAAAGGGCAGGCAAACAAAGATGGTATGGATGTGATGTCTTCCTTTCATACAGTCTTAAATTCATGTACATTTCAGTAAAAATCCAATCTCACTTATCTACTGAGAGGATTGTTCCATAGAAACAAAGGAGTGAAGAGAAAGATGAAGGAATAGGAAAAGTATTCAGTAGACGCCTATTCTGCAAGCACGAGGTGGATGGTGAGGGTCACCATCAGGGGCTCCACTCCTCTCCTTTCCATCTTCCTCAGGCACTCCCAATACTAACGCATAATGCATCTTCAGCCTGAAATAGTCATAAATGCGAAAATAAATTTGGATCTGGCATGAAGATGGGGGCATTAGAGACAGAGAAGAAGCTGAGACAGATCAAAACCAGAATAAAGGTCCTTCCCTTTCCTACCAAAAAAATAGAAGGGACAGTATGGAAATTCCCAATATCACCTTAGTCACTTGTGACTTAATCTAATTTAGGAGAGTGCGTATTTCTTCTATACATTCCCTTAAGAGGCCAATGAAGTGCCCTGTACAGTTCATGTCTGTTATTTGGCAGTGTTGAAGAGATAGTCCTTTCCCAAAAAAGACAGTGAAAAGCTGCACTCTCCTGTGTACAAGGCAGTAGCATAATATCAAGTTTCTCATGGATCAATCTCTAACCTCACAGTGAGGACAATGGATACTACTGCCCTCCCCAACCCAACCCTGCCAAAAATAAAAGATCCACAGGAAAGACAGGAGCCAAACTCTTGCAGTTTCAAACACAGGTCAAAGTTCTGAGCTGGAACGAGGAGTAAATGGTCCGAGGAATGCTAAAAACAACTTCTTGATAACAGAGTGGGAGTGAAAAGAAAGGAGGGGATGACAGACAATGGAAAGGGTAAAATGTCATATCAACTTAAAAGAGCAGATGAAAGTTAATTGCCCTGACAGGTTCAACACCATACTGGAAGCTGAGGGCAGCAGGGCCCCCTGATCTGCTGACGCTAGCATCACATTATAAGGAGGATGGAAATGGTCAGCAAAACACAGCCTTCACTCCAGCTACAGCTGTTGTTTTAACCCTGTGCGAAGGGTCACGATGTTCTGTCCCTGATAATAAAAGGATGCTGGGTGAAGACCATAGAAGCCACCCAAGCAAAGGAAATTCTCCAGACAAAGGTTGGAATTTGCTCCAAAATATCTGACTTGCTAGGAGTCCTGAGTGAAGCACTCCGGCTTCCTTCTCTCCTGCTGTATTTTTACCTTAATGGGATGGGGAAAGAAGGCATTCTTACTGGCTATCAGCAAGGTACATATAGGTGTGGAAGTTCTACTCAGATAATTATTTTCCTGGATCCCTCCTGTTACTTAAGACTTGCCTCAGGGAAAGGCTGGGCCACAAAGAAGAAATCTACTTCCTGGCAGGCGGCAGGGCTGACCCTATGTTTCTATGGCCCTAAATTAAGCCTCAATTGTCCACCAACCAGCCATAAAAGCATACCTACCTGTCTTCATGTCTGTCTTCCCCACTACCTGTGAGTCCCCTGGGCCACAGGTCTCTGGGCAATCTACACTTTCACACAGCTGGTTCATACACTAGGTACTCAATGTGTTTCAGTCAGCTTTGGCATCACTGTGAACCAGAATACCCAACAAAAAGAATTTAAAGAAGGGAAAGTTTATTTTGGCTCATGATTTCAAAGGTTAAGTCCATGGTCAGCTGACTCCATAGCTCTAGGCCCAAGGTGAGGCAGAACATTGCAGTGGTAGGGCATGCCAGAGAAAAGCAGTTCAGAACACAGCAAGCAGGGAACAGAGAGAGATCTCTGCTCATGAAGGACAAAATGTAAACCCCAAAGGCACACTCCCAGTGACCTACATTCCCCAGCCACATACTACTTGCCCATAGCTACCACCCAGTTAATCCATATCAATGGATTAATCCACCGATTAGGTTATAATTCTCACAGTCTAATCATTGCACCTCTGAACATTCTCTTGTCTTACACATGAGCTTTTGGGCTACACCTTGTATCTAAACCATAACAGTGTGTTTGGCAAATATACTCCAGGGAGAGGCCTCCATGAGTAAGAAGCTCCCAGCACAGCCCCATTAGACAGCATCAGAAGCTCGTAACTGTCATCCAACAGGGAGGATGGAAAAATCAGAAAGGTCACTGGTTTTAGCCACAAAGGTCCCTTTCTTCCCTGTGTCTCCAGTCATACTGTCATGATGAAAGAAGCAAAGACCAAGGGAATGAGAAAGCTATGAACTAACTGTCAAAATTGGAAAACAGTGGAATTTTTCAATTCATCATTATGTCCTTATTTCACCTCTCTCCACCTCCTCCAGCCTCATTCACCTCCACTGGATCTAAAACTCACCCTTCCAACAATACTTGTTACCAATTTCCAGTAGTGTAGGTCTCCTCATTCTGGTAGCATCTCTAAGGTGGGAAAGAAAACCTGAACACCAGCTAAGAGACCAGAATGTAGACATTGTTGACCCTTGTTCCATACCCTGCAGGAACCTGAACCATGCTCTCTTCATTGCATGCTCTTATTTAAAAGTCACCGACTTGACTTTTTGTTTTCCACACTGTGGAAATGAGGATTCCTGGTCATAATCCGATATTTTGCAAGGGTAATGGCACCATCATGTTTCCATGTAAGCTACCATGGGAAATACCAATAGATATAATTTCATTTTTAGGAGAAAAATAAGAAATTTCTCCAAAAAAGAGAGATTGATTAGGAAGAAATTCAGAGAAATATTAGATTGCTGAGGTATTAAGTTTGGGGCCAAAATCAAGAATTTTCCTCTAAACAAATGGCTTTATCTAAATATTTTTAAATTTTTTGAACATTTTCTTAAGGCTATTCCAATGCCTGAGAAATACCTGGGTTTTGCAACAAATAGCTGGAAATGTTTGTCCCAAAGTAGCTTTTGGAGTATCAAATTTATTGAAATTTACTGCTTTAATGTTCCTAAAATGAATGGAGGTTAAGGGAAAGAAGTGCCATAGAAAAATATAATATCTGCCACTACTAATAAAGTATTTGGCTACATCCAGAGCACCTATTTTTAAATTAGGCTTGAGTTTTGTAGGAAAGCTCATATCTAACTTGTAACTTGCTTAGCACCCAAATCTGCCAAGTTTTTGAAGGTTATAAGTGAACAAAAAAAATACATTCAAGTTCACATATTAATTTTGTGGGAATTAGAGGAACCATGAATGTCAAATCAGACTTAAGGGGAAAATTCCCTGGATATTGTAAATCGTCAGTGATTCATCAAAGTATTTCCCTCTCAATGGCTCTAACTCCAGCGTTTTTAATGTTGCCAGTACTTTCAGTCAAGTGTCTCCTTTTTTGTATGTAGGTAATTTAGTAGTGCACTGTATCTTAGAAACAGCAAAGGTTTCACACCAGGGACAGAACAAAGGTTTCACATCAAACCACAGTTTGGTGCTACTTTGTTCCGTTTTTCCTAAATGGGTAAGAATGTCTATAAAAATGTCAGAGGAAAAAAAATGAGTTGTAAACCCAAATCTACCTACTAATATGTTAGAAATACAGGGTGAGAGGGTGGGCAGGAATGGTGGGAGTGATGACTTGGTTGGTTTTATTGTGATCACACTCTTGGAACACCAACACCTTGCTTCATCCTTGAGTGAAGCGCTCTCAGGACAGCGAAGTTCATTGTTCTGATCACAGTAAACACAGAGTGAGACTGAGCTGGACTTTGAAACAAAACCAAAATGCCTTCCTTCCCTACTCTTTCTTTTTATTTCCCCCACAATTGCCTGAGACTCTCCTCTAGTTTCTTTTCTCTGGGACTCAGGATAGCATTTACACAATATGCTGTGTTTGGGAATTTCCTGTGTACTAATCCCAACCCAGGGAGAATTTACATCCATAAGAACATGCATTCCATTGAAAGGGTGATGCCAGGAATTTACAGTTAAATTTGATTTAGTGCAATATGGTTCTGTCTTTAATGCAAAATCCCATAAAAAGGTAGAAGTGAGGATAGTGATTCAAAAGGTCAGGAATGCAAAGACCAGCAGAAAGATGAGGAGAATGTGGGTTCAACCACAACTTCTGAGATAGAAATAGATCACCCTGTTCATGTTTACCAATGCCTCCTACTATTCTTCTGCAAAATCTAAACAATACTAAACCTTGAGCTTAATTCAGTGTCTTGTGGACCATTTTTAGTTCATTTGCCTGCAATGCCCTGTGTAACACACAGGTCCTTTCAACCTTGCCCCCTTCTATCTACTAGGTAAACTGGTTTTGGTTATCACGCATACTCCTCCTAAGACATCGTGAATGGCTCCTCACTGCCTTCAGAAGAATATTATGACAGAATGAAGATGACGTATGCTAGGACCCCAGGCAAGCCTGGACTCAAATACTAGCATAATATCAACTGACCTTAAGAAACTTCCTCCATCTGTCCACACTTCAGTTCTTTCCCAGGTAGAATAGAAAACACAACTATTTGTGGTTATGAAAATTACTTGAGAAAAGTACATGATATGCCTGGCATGTAGTGGGAATTCAAAAATGATAGATTTCCTTTCTCTCAAAAGACCTCTGCGACTTGCCAATTTACTTTTCCAATCTCAGTTTACCTCAACTCCTCAATAGAAAACAAAGAAGATTATAGTCTTCCCTCTAAACCCATACCCCACAGCTCTGCAATGACCTTCTTTATCTCTCATCACAGCTATTTTATGTCAATTATATTCATACACCACTCTTCCTTCAAAATTAGACCAGAGTACTAGCAAAGTGGTACTTGAATCTTTCTCTCTTTTCCTCAGACCTGATTTCTCCCTCTGAATTTCACAGCTCATGTTCACCTGTCTTTGGGTACTTCCTAAGTCTGTGCCCTTTACCATGAACATACATGTAGGACACATGCCCTCTTGACAAAATCCTTGGTGCAGATATTTTTTAACTCTCTAGTCTCAAAAAGCATTGCATAAAGTAGCCCCGATTTAGCAAATTAAATTTGAACAACTAAATATTTCCTACTTTCAAGAACTAGTTCTAACAATTGAAAATCTGTGGCACTACATTACCACACTACACACATAGAATACTTATATTCATACACCATAGATTCAACAGGAGTCTAGTGAAAACTTATTAACAATAACCCCAGTACTATTACTATGTGTGAGCATTACATTTTTTTTAATCTTTGTTTTTTTCTTTTATGAGAAAGAAGTTGTCACCCTTGTTGTCCAGGCTGGTCTCAAACTCACAATCCTGCTTCATTCAGCCTCTTGTGAGATTACAGGTGTATGGCGCTGTATCTGGATCGTACAGCATTTTGAAAGCAAAGCCAGACTTTCTATGATGGAATTCCAGTTTTTCTTACTTGCTATGTGACCTTAGGCAAGTTACTTTGTCTCTTAGTGTCCAGGTTTTTATCACCATAAAGTGGGGCCTGATAATAGTATCTTGCTTCACTGTGAATGCTTCCCTCAACCCATCCATACAATCTCTCATATCTGCAAACCTTACACTCCAACCACCTCCAAGGACTTCATGGGAAGGAAAACCCTGGATAATGAATACTTGGGAAGAGAATACTAGGGTGGGATAACATTAGAATTGGAAGCAAGAGTCCAGAGGAAAGTGGCAGATAGGAGACATGTGCAAATCTTATTGCATAATTTAGTGTATGTTTAGTTCTGAGCTTCCATTATAAAGATCTTTACTCACTGAAAAAGTGACATCAAGGTACTCTTCTGTTAAGCCAACGTGTTTGGGCCCAAACTATATTCCCTCCAAAATGGCTCCTGAGATTATTTCCTTTTACAAATTGCTTCATAATATATGAAAAACATGCCATTTGTAGAATGCAGCTACTGGCAAAGGACAGGATGCTTCTAGTTAGTCAGTGATGGATAGTTTGCAGATAGCATGAGCTGTAGATTATTAAAATGTAAACAGTCAGTCTGACACAAAGAGACAGAATTAATCAGTTCCATGCCTGAGTAGAGCATTCTACTTCCCAGAAGGCCAAAGGCAAAAGCAAATGTTCTTGAGACAAAGATGTTTTGCTAAATTCTCACTCTGGACAATGCATTAGGCTATTTCATTAGGGACAGGATTAATGGTTCAAGTCAACCACAACCAGACATGTTTTGGTACAAAAGTTGTTTTCTAAAGTCATTTCTGCAGTTGCTTCCAGACTTCCATTTTTGCATCTTCAAAATTGAAAGGCTCTCTTTGCATCTTAAATGTGCTATTAAACACCAGGTATGTGCTTTTGCAAGATTCAAATAATAGTGCTCCAAAAGTTTCTAGCCTTGATTTTCTGTGACATATAAAAGTGTCCATGTATCCTCCCACCCATTCTGGTCATAGCTGTTACTGTAGTTAACTTTATTCTTGGAGTAAAGCCTGTGTGGTGACCAGGAGAGACTTTCTGGGCAGCCTCTAGAATTAAGCTATTGCCCCAGGACCTGCAGGACAAGAACTGGAAGCAGAGAGGCAGAGGCCTTAAAGGGAGAAGTTAATTTCTTATTTTCTGCAAGAAAGGAATTTGAGGAAACTCCATTCTTTTTTACTGATGAGTTAGATTTGAGAGTTTTATATTTAACTACATTACCTATTTATACATTTCAACTTAAATCAACCTTAAATTTTTTTTTAAATTTACAATAAATAGTCTTAATAACAAAATTCTAGGACTCAATTATGTCATTTTTTTTTCTAATCTATCATGACTAACTAAACCCTTACTATATATACCCTCCCATGCCCAGCAGTATCCCAGGAAACCATGGAAAAAATACCTCTTGCTAATGAAGTCAAAATTTTCTTAGGTGATACCTTAAAGAGTTCCTAGGAAAATTCTATTTTCTGGTTTATTTATCTAAGACAGCCTCACCTATCAAGACCATCCACATATTAGAAGTTCAATAAATATTTACATAATTAAGGAAAAAAAAGTCAGCTTCCATATGATTTAACCCTGTGTCTTAGAATACCCTTTAGAAAGTATATCAAAAAGAACAAGGAAGTCTATGGTGACTTTTTCTTGATTTCTTCTCTGGGACATCGCTAAGAAACTTGTTTTTTTATTAAAAAAGGTAAATTGATACTTTCAATATGAGGCTTATTTAGCTAACATCACTAAATTAGCTTCCTTTTACTTATCCCCAGTGTAACAGCTAGAAAAACACCGTAGTTTACAGTCCTTGGAAATCTGTTCCTAGACTCAAAGCATAGATTCTGTATGATGATTTAAGCTCCTTCCATAAATGAACCTCCTCTTCACCTTCTTTAAGCTCTCCCCAAACATAAATCCTTTAAAATTTATAACATGTTCATCTTTTCTTCTTTTCCAAGTTCACCTCATCTTCATTCCTGGGTATTACAATTCTACCCATCTCTCCAACAAGTGAGAGGCTAAAGTGCAATATTCAAAGCTCCAGGAGAAGAGCCAACAAAGGAGACAGAGAGACAACAGCCAGTTAAACAGAAAGAAATCCAGTTAGGCTGGGGGGAAGGATTCCTAGAGAAGGAAGGGTTCCAAGATGCAAAGTCAGAAAAGTGAAATGATGCTGAGAGGTCAAGAATGCTGGCAGCAGATAACTGACCACTGGCTCAAGCAAGGTGTAAACAAGTGGGAAATTTTAGAGTGACATTTCAGTGCAATGGTGTAGATGGAAATCCAATTAGCATATGTTAAGTTGTGGAGAAAATGGGAGGAGAGAGGATAGAGATAGTACATAGCAGTTTTTAAAGTTATAATAACAAAATTTTTGAAATCATATTGATATAAAGAATTTATGATTCTTATTGTGGATAGAAGGAAAAGCAGATTCTAGTAAATTGGGTTGGAGGAGTTGGTGGCAGAGGAAGGGATTGTTCTGATCCCATATAACTTGTCTTAGAAGTCACAGTACAATAGAAAAGGCAGAAGGGGTTTTAGAAAGTATCTCCTTCAACTTTCTCATCTTGCATTTGAGGTGACTGGATCCTAGGAATTTCAAGTCAGTTCCTAAAGTCACAAAAGTTGCATGTGTCCCCTACACCAGCAACCAGGGACTTCTCTTAATCACAATGCCTTCCTTTTTCTTCTCCAGCATTGCCATAATAGTGCTATATCCAAGAGCTCTCCATTCAAGGGGGAAGTGACCACAGTCACATCAAAGAGGCAAGAGCTTCTAAGAAAGAAATATTGACTATATGTAGCCATGTCTTCTTCTCACATTAAAAACTCATGACTGAAAATCCATATTAATAGCCAGTCTTCTCTAAAATGCCCTCTTTAGTAAAAACACACTGTCTGCCTAAAGTGGAAATTTCCATTACCTCAAACTTGCCTCGAATTCCAGCCTCTTGCTAGGGCTCCAATTTTCATGTTTATGCACTGCCCTCACATGATTAACTCCTGCTAATTGAGTCAAAAAAGTTCATCTTTAGGCTGACCAGAACAGATCGTCATAATCATATTACATGTAGAATGCACAAAATCTTTTTAAATGATTAAACAGCAGAATACATTACATCAAGGAAAATAACTTATTAGAGAAATTTTAGTAAGTAAACCTTGGCTTTAATTCTGGATTCTAAAACATTTTTTCACTAGCTTCCAAGAGATCCATCAGCTCTAAAGTACCTAATTTCCTCCAGAAATACCAGCATGTTCCAGGATGACATATTTGCACTGAAACTGATGAACTAAGCAAATCCCCATGACATTGACATCAGCTATCATGGATTGTTTTAAACACTCAGACAGTATCCAAGTATTTACGAGATAAATGCTGAAATAAATACCTTTCAAATGGCTTACATTAATGTTGGAATATCTTATTTAAAAACACACAAAAATGGGTTTTTCAGTGCCTTCCCTTAAAAGAAATCTGTCACCTGGAATAAATATTGAATTAAGCTTAAAATGTTCAGGAAGTGTTTTTTTCCTGGCAAATCAATTAAGCCTACTTACAGTTCTAGGGACATGTAAATCTAGTCAATTCCTCTACTAATCCTCAATGAAATTAATCAATGGACAAATATTGGCCAATAGCCACTATGAATTTTTATTAAAAAAATAGAAATAGGATAATTATATTTATTCCAAATTATTTCAGTTCAATTTTTAAAAGTGCTACTGGGCTATTTCACTACCATCTTCTTGTACTAGGTACACGCATGTTGAAATCAAAAAGAAAATGTTGCAAATATAAGAGTGACCTGACAGTCATAAAAAAAGGAATTTATTTTTTCTAGTATCTAGAATTTATTTCATATTAGTTTCAGTTAAATTTGCTAATTTCAGGTCTGAGTATGAGTGACAAACAATTCAAGTACAATGACAAACTAGAAAAAGTATGTGTATTTTCAGTTATAAATCTCATGGGACAGTAAGAAAAATAATCAATTCCTCAATAAGATAGACAAAAGGCAAGAATATTGAGCAATAAACACATTTAAAATATTTTCTTATAGATACAACATAAGACATGGGAATTAAGACAATTAATTTTTTAATCTATCAAATTTTAATGTTTTTTTTTTTAAGTATAATCTAGAGAGCTAGCAGTGACTATTGGAATCAGAGGTACCAATTTTTTCAAGGACTATTTGTCAAGATGTATCAAATGTCTTAAAGCTTACATACTAATTGATCCAGCAAATCCACCTTTAGAGATGAACCCTAAGGAAATAAGAAATTCACATTTAAATCCAATAATGTGCTTCAAGTAATATTTATAAGAGCGCAAAACTGCTTACAAATAACTACAGCAGGTATTTGTTAAATAGATTCAAATGTCTTCAAATAATAGTTAAACTAGGGTCATTTAACAATTTGAGAGTATGATTTATATTTTTTAATTAATAAATTACAGAAAAACATATACCATATGATTCAAATTTTGCTTAAATTTATATGTACATAGAGCTTGTGTGCATTTGAAATGCCATAAAGCAAAATGTTATCCATGGCTAGGTGTGAGTGGTGATGCTGAATATATCAGTTCCTGAGATTATTATCTCTACTTTGCACCTCTGTATTTTGCCAATTATCTATAGTGAACATATATTATTCCATAAAAAGTAAATATTGTTCTTAAATCATTGCTGTAACAGTGTCATATCAGACTCACTATCTCTTGCAATATTTTTCAACTCCATGTATATCACTTTGAACATACCAAAAGCAAAACTATAGGATGTATAAGGAGAAATATAAACAGTAGCTTATGATCATACTGGTACACACATTAAATTTCAGTTTGGGTCTAACGAACAGAGATATTCAATTTGGAATTTTGAAGGGACCTCATGTGACGGTTAATAATCTCCATTAAATGGATTGTTCACTTTGTGATTTAAAATCTGTGTACCTTTTTGTGTACATGGCATACTGGAATTAAAAAGATTAAAAATAACCCTAACCTGTAACCCCTGATTTGCTGAGAACAGCCTCATAATGGAGCTAGAAGGAAAACTGAGAGATCATTTACTTTCACCTCTCACCCCACTTCCTCAGTGCTTCAGGTAGAAATGCTACAGTGCTGCAGATGTCGTTCCATGAATGCACACTCTGATAAAGCCCTCTTCCTCACAGCAGACCTCAAACAATCTACCTCTTCGAAGTTTTCGGGCAAGTCTTGGCCAATCTGCTGCTAAGCATCCTCGAGCCCAGGTGGTACCAACCACAAGACCTAGACCGCACCCTGTCATTTGACCTGGAAACTGCCCACCACAGCAGCTCTGGTGGGCATGACTAAAGGACAATGACAGTAGCATGGCTAGAAATTGCTGAGTGGTCAAGGAAAGGAGGTGCGAAGTGTAGGGCCAAAGTCTCTGAGGCTTGGCTTATGGTAAATGGAATCTCATCTTCAAAGCCAGTGGTGTATAGATGCCCAGTCAGAGTGTGCTGAAGGAAGAGATGCCAAATGCAACTAAAGACGATCACTCTTGGGGGTGGGATAGTGGCTCAGCGGTAGAGTGCTTGCCTCGCATGCGTGAGGCCCTGGGTTCGATCCTCGGCACCACATACAAAGCAATGAAATAAAGACATTGTGTCCATCTACAACTAAGAAAAAATTAAAAAAAAAAAAAAGATGATCACTCTTCTTGTTTTAATGCCATACCTCAAATGAGCTACAAACAGGACTGTTGGTAAATCACGTCTGCAGCTGTGTGTACTTTTCCTGAAGTTTTTAAATGATAAACAAGACTTACAAAGAATGCACTTGAGGGTAGATGACCTTTTTTGAAGAAGGATAAGCAACTGAAGCAGATCATGCAGCAAATGATTTGTCATTAGATTAATAATTACTCCCATTTAAGTAAAAGAAAACAAAACTACAAGTCAAGACACTCGTATTTCACCCTTGAGTCTTTAAAAGATACGTGATTATAAATCATTCAACCATGAATTAATATGGTTCAATTTCTGAATTAATAAAATGTCATTAAATCCCTAAATTTTAAGGGCTTATTTAGTCTAATGATTCTTAATTTAAATCTAGAACACTATGATTCTACATTCTTTTTTAAAAAATAATTTTTTAAGATGTTGATGGACCTTTATTTTGTTCATTTATATATACGTGGTGCTGAGAATCGAACCCAGTGCCTCACACATGCTAGGCAAGCGCTCTACCACTGATCCAAAACCCCAGCCCCAGGTTCTACTTTCTTAATCTTACCTTAAAGGCATCACTGTAAAGAGAAAGAGATGTCCTGTTTTTTCAGAACACAATGTTGTTCCCATAAAAAGCTGTACCTATATTATATTATAGAACCAATCTCATCTCATTACAACCACAGGCAAAGATCAGAGAGTTTGCATGTGCATGTGAGAGCAAGCCTGGTGACCCCTGAACCAGCAGGCTCTTTTTTGATTTTCAACTGTTTGTTTCATAACTTTTGTTTCACTTCCTCACATATCTTCTTGGTTTCCTTTAATAGTTTACAAAAACAAAATTAAGAATGGAGAAGTATTCAAGTATGATAGAGCGAAATGTATGCAAAAAATCAAATCTGCAAATAACCATAACTGTTAAGTTTACAATCACTATTTTTTTTGTTGTTGTTGTTCCAGGGATTGAACTCAGGGGTAGTGGACCACTGAGCCACATGTCCAGCTGGCTTTGAACTCATGATTCTCCTATCTCAGCCTCCCAAAGTGCTGGGATTATAGGCGTGAGCCACCAGGCCCGGCACAATCACTTCTTTTAAAAGTCTCTCCTCTGGTTAGGGGAGATCTGCCCTCTAATTTTGTGGAGTCCTGCTCTGGATTCAACCTGAATGAGGACACCTGGTAAACAGCACCTCCCTCTGAGACCACTGGCCTACTCATGTATTAGCTACCTAAGAATAGTGACCCTGTGGCAATGCAGAGGTAAAACAGACAGAGGCTCTGATCTCAAGGACCGCATAGCTCAGCAGTGAAGAGAAGACTACAACAAATAATTCATGCAAATAGAAAAAGTAGTTGCATAGGATGGGCACGTATAAAATCCTATGGGATTTCTGAAAACTCTAAAGACTGCAGGCATCAGAGAAAGCTTCCTGAAAGATATGGCATTGCAGAAGGGCCTCGGAAAAAAAGTGTAGAATTTAGACATGGGGAGATGAAGAGGGAGAAATATCAAGGAAGAGAGAAGCAGAAAACCTTTAGGTGGTACTTTGGACACCTGAAAAGGATAAGCGGTGATCAGGCTGGAAACAGGCTGGTCAGATACTGAAGTGAATTCCAGGCTAAGGCAGTCAGATTCTGTATCCTATACACGAACTATTATAGATTTATTTTGGAGAAACAATATGATTGAATCTGCACTTATATATGAAGCCCTAAACTAAAGCACTTCTGCAGATGTATCAGCTACCTTTCAGGAAAAATCCTCTAGGGAAATATGAACATAGCTCTCTGTCTTGTGCTGCTCATGGTAACACAAACTGTCTTGCTATAAATTATCAGATGTGAGTAGAGTATATTTTATTTCATCCATTCAGTACACATTTCTTGCACAACTCTGACTTTGTTTATTCCTGGGCTCAACCTTCCATGTCAGCATTACTGGCTTCCAGCCATTTCAATATATGAAATACACACATATACACACACACACACACACTTACATACTGAAGCAATTAAGGATAAGTATCCTTAGCTTTGATATATTCATGTGCTTTGGCAGGAGCACATTCTAGATTTAAGAGCCAAGTTGCTCCCCATTTTCTGGAATTTTGACAAGAAAGACAATATGCTTGATCATAACCCAACAAAGCTAGAACATTCCCTAAAGTTCTTTCCTGGCTGCTAGAAGACTCTTAAAGACAGTAAAGTGTTATCCTAATCATGCAAAGATGTGGCAGACATCATTCCAGCTCCAGCAAAGTGAGAATGCCTGCTCACTCATCCACATAACCTCCCTCTACAAGTCCACCTTGTGACCCCAGTACCCACATGCTTCAGGACTAATGTAAGCTCATCTGGGTTGGTAACACCTGTCTGTAGTCCCAGAATGAAATTAAGCTGAATATTTCACAAGGTACTGTAGTCCAAAATTCTAAACTCATTTACCTGAGAAAACAGAAACCCACAGAGAAAGACGACATGTCCAAGGCCACATGGCTCTTGATGGAAGCACAGAAATTAGTGCTGAGCTCTTCTGATTCCGGGTAAGGACACACCACACTGTCTTCTTCCATAAACAGTACAGAGTCTAGACTTTAACTCATTAATGATGATTAATTTGATGAATAATTTCAAATACCTGAAAGGTTCATTTCAGGTTCATTTCAATGAACCCTGAAGACAAG
Source organism: Geosciurus inauris (assembly GCA_004024805.1). Lineage (NCBI taxonomy): Eukaryota > Metazoa > Chordata > Mammalia > Rodentia > Sciuridae > Geosciurus > Geosciurus inauris. The sequence continues at coordinate 30,637 of PVHX01010045.1, read as the reverse complement.
CAAGTTAAAACAACCCTGTATTTAATGTTTTTGGTGAGTTTTTCATTGTGAATGGTGGTTTAAAGCACAGTACCATTTATCTCAGGGTGTCACAAAATTTCCAAGTATTCTATATCCACCGCTGAATATTTACTTAGGAGTTTGCATCTGAAAAAAAAAATTAAGGAAAAAACATAAAAAGAGGTAGAAAAACTCTGCTGACTACTTTCAGCTCTGGCTGATTCTGACTCAGCCTCAGTGGCATGCGTAATTCAATGGTTTGTCAAACACGAATTCCAGCTCAGTGCCCTCCATCTGACGTGCTCCCATTCCTGAGCTGACAGCAGACTTGGTCTCCTAGCAACACTCCACATTTTCTCTGCCTAGTCATCTGTAGCAATTGGCTCTTTTTCATGGTTGTCCTCCCATCCTCAGTCCAGACACACCAAAAACTTTCCATGCCATCAAAGGTGTCTGATGTCTTTGATTTAAATCTGGAAAATTCACTGAGATGAAGTTTCTTTCCTCCTCATCCTCAGTCACCCTCTCCCTTTTCTCTCCTTTTTTCTCTCAATCTCTCCCCTCTCTGACATATCCATGCACAAGAGCAAACATACACAGACCAGCAAACGGAATGGCCCTGGAATCTGTCCTGAGCAATGACAACATTATCTACCTGTTGGTGAATTTAGGAATGCTTCTTCAACTGTCTGGTTACTTCACCATGTATAGGATTAGGGATAATAAATATTCATCTCACACTATTATTATGAAACTCAAAGGATATAATGAATGATAAAGGATTTTGTAAGGATTACAGCTTCATAGATGTTGGTTATTACATTAACTGTGTCAATTATCAATAAGTATAGGAAATATCTTTTAGACGTGTATTTTTATACCTTTATTTAATTTATTTTTTTTAATGTGGTGCTGAGGATTGAACCCAGTGCCTCACATGTGCTAGGCAAGTGCTCTACCACTGAGCTACAACCTCAGTCCCTAGACAGGTATTTAGAAGAGATAAAATTCAGAGAAAGCCTGTGAAAACTAGTCATGATTCTCTGAAGATCAAAGCTCCTATTATAACAGGGCTGAAATTTATGCCCTCCTCATTGTTCAAATTTCAAGTTTTACCAGAGTCTCCCTGGAACCCACAGAGAGCACTAATTACAACTGATGGAGCATGCAAAACTCTCGGCAAATAAAAATGTTATTAAATCTAACAATTTTATATGGCTGACAACTGTGCCTATTGGACCAAGGCAAATAAATGATGGGCCCTTCTAATTGTATGGTTCAAGATACCACGGGTAACAACTCTAAACCCTCTCTATCCCTTTCTTCAAACGATAATAAAGTAGGACTAAAATTAGAAGATAGATGAGATATAAGAATACCTACTGTGGGCTGGAACTTCTTTAACCCTCAAACTCCCGGCCTGTAAGCTCCATGAGTGCAGAAGTCATGTTTCTTGTTTGTTTTAATTATTATTGTATCTTCAGTATTCATGCAGGGCCTAGCATTTATTTATTAACTTTCCGATAAATGTTTGTTGAAAGATGGAAGAAATTCAACAGGGCTGTGAAACTAGTCTTGTTAGTGGTTTTGAATGTCTTAGATAAATCTGATTTTAAAACTCATGTTCGTTACCTACCATTAAACAAGAAAATATGTGTTAGTCATTTGGCACTTCACAGGATCTCAATAAATGAGAGCTGTTGTTTTATATTCTACTACTATCCAGTCCAACTATCATTTATTACTACCTACCAAAGGCAAGTATTATACTAAAGAAGCTGTCTACTCCAGCCAAGAAGAGCAACTTGCTCAGACAGCCCCTGTGAGAGAGGAAAGCACGTACTAACACCAAATGGACTATGTGTTCAGGAACTGGAAAGAGCTACTGCAATTTCAAGTCTCACACTGCTCTCCTAATTTCCTAAATAAGAAAAAATACTCTGTTTGCTCAGCTCTAAATGTACACACAAAAGTTTTTGTTGTTTGCTTGGGTACTATGGACTGAACCCAGAGGCACTGTATAGCCCTTTCTATTTTTTATTTCGAGACAGGGTCTTGCTAAGTTGCCCAACTTGGCCTGGAACTTGCAATCCTCCTGTCTCAACCTCCCCATTCACTGGAATTACATGTGCATGCTCCACTTTGCACAGCTTGGTTGTTTTGTTTGGTTTGGTTTGGTTTTGGTGGGGAGGTTCGTGGTGGTGCTTTTCTCTTAGGATCATATTTCATAAGACAATACTTCTCTGCCAGGTAGCGGCAAAAAAAACAATGTGTATGCACTAATGTTAAAGGGTGGAGGAATGCTCAGACTGCCCTGTTAAGTCCTTTGCTGCCAGTGCAGTAGAATGAGAGGACTGTTGGTATGGAGGCAGTATGCTCAATGGTTGGGGTCATGGGCTCTGGAATCCAAATGACCACTGCACTCCAAACTTAGCTCAGTTGTTCACTGGCCTTAATGACCTTAATCTCAACTTAATGACCTTAATCTCAACTTAACCTCTTTCTGCCTCAATAATATGCCTTTGTAAATCTAGGGACATAATAGCACCTATCTCAAAGGATTATTATGAAAAATTGAGTTAATACTTGAAAGCATAAATAAATGTGCCTTAAAGACACATAGTGGCACTACCCAGCGTGCCCTCACTTTCTACCTTCTGAACCAAGCACTCACCATATACACATATGGGGCGAGAAACTGGTGTACAGAAAGGAATGACACTGAACCTCCTCTTAATTCATTGATTTGAGGCAGTTAGTGATCCAGAATTCTACCTTCAAAACAATAGGCCTGTATTTAAGTTCTAGCTGTCATTTATTAACTATGTAATCTAGGCAGTCAACCTACTAGTACTCAGTTTTCTCAACCATAAAGAGTGGGAGGGAGAATACAAATAGCCATTCCAGGAATTTGTGATGTATCATTTACATAAGTATGAAAAATGATTAGTACGGTGCTTGCACTATAAAACTACACAATAAATAACTTCACTGTTCTTGGAGTAGGAAAAGGCAGGTTACATATTATACTTACAACAGAGGCAAGGAAGGGTTGGGAAAGTTTTTGGACAGAATCAAAAATCAGTTCAGGAAGTGTAGACAGGGCCTGACAGGAAAAAAGAGCACAAACTCACACACAAGACTGAGCACGGTGCAATCAGGCAATCGCAATGCTTTGATGGAGCTGAAGAATAAGACATGGGCTTTAAGGAGCAGGCAGTGAGGCCACCAAGTAAGCATAGCCTATACCATGTTAATGACCCAGGTGTCACGAGAAGCCATTTAGTCTAAATTTTACAGTTCCCCAGACCACCCAACATCTAATCTTGTTGGTAAGGCTGGGAGAAAATGAGGTGTGAGCAATTTTTCTAACTCCCACCATAGGTGGTCTCTGTAGGTTTAAGGAGAACATTGACAGCATCATCAACAACCAATATTTATCAAGGCAATTTTGTGGTAGAGAAATAAGGGAGAATGAAATAAAGATGATGGCCTTCCCATCTGCTGGTTTCACAGAAAACTGCTAGAACCTCTTAATTAAATAAAAAAAAGTACATGGTGATGTTTCTTGTCTGCACAGATAATAATTTACTTCAAAAAAAAAAAAAAACTCAAGGCTCAGATTATCATGTTTGTGTGAACAGCTAAGGTTGACGGGCAATCATACCACTTAGAATATCTGAAGCTTAGGTGACTGAACAAACTACCAACACTTCTGTTCTTCAGTCTGTCCATCTGCATAATAGGCAAAGCATAAATATTCCCATCGTTTCCATAGAGCTACAGAAATTATAAAATCATATGATACACATAGTTCAATCTATAAAGACTAAGTTTTCTGATATCATTTTTTATTATTGTAAGTTAAGAATGTAAAGTACTTTAACACACGGAAGACTAAAATAAATAAACATATTACTATATATTTAAATAGACATTTAATATTTTCTTGTCATACAGTTTTCCTTCTTTGATATATAATTAAGATGCAAAAATTATAGCTTCATGTTACCACTGATCTCAAGCAAGTAATATAAGAGAAGACCTCTCTACATTGAGTTGTGTATCTTTACAAAGCATGTGATTGAATATAAATGGAAGGGAAAGAATAAAGAAAAATGAGTCATTTCTAAAAGTGAACAACCATTCTGTTTGACTGTTTTCCCCTTTTCAGGCCTGAGAGAACAAGAAACTCTCTCTTAAGTGAATGGTCCAGTGGAGAGACACTATGATACATCTGCTGGTGTTGTTTCAGTGCCAGGCCCAGGTATTACTTCTTTGAATTCCATTATTTTGCTCAAAATCTTTGCATGACAATTTTATTTTAAACCACTTGTATTTTAGAACATGAAATAACTTATAATATGAAATGCAGAAAAGCTGAAATACCAAAGAGAGTCAATGATAGGGCGGGGGCAGGAAAATACCCAGCCACTCATTCTAACAAAATTACAATTCATGGAGAACAGAAATGCTCTGAATTGCTAAGGCTTTCTGAGACACAAGACTTAAGTCATTTAGCTGACGAAGCTAAACATGGTTAAAACTTTTACCTTGTTTTGAGATGAACCTAGATGGAAGTCCTAAATTTTCTTTGTCCTAATTAGATTAATGTGCGCAAGGTAATTTCAGTTTCTGCATGCATAAAAAAAGATTAATAATAATGCCCATCATGGAATGTTTATCAGGATCAAATGAACCTATGAAAGTAATGTTTGTAACAGATTGCTTTGCAAAGAGTAATGCTCAGAGAATTAATGTCTACTCCTACTACTAACAAGGGAAAAAACAGAATCACTTATAGAAATTTATTATACATACACAAATACTGAATTTTATTAAAATGATATTTGATTAACGAACATCATACTCCAGGTTTTGGTTAATATATATACATAACCAGGATTCCATAATGTAGAGGATCATAGAACTTGTGTGCATCCACATAAAGTCAAAATCAAGCAGCTAGTAATGATAACCATATTTTTCCCTTAGGACAGAACTGATTTTCAAAGATCTTGAAAACCTGATTATAAAAATAATTTACAGTTCTGCTTCTTCAGCAAAGCTTATTCAAGAACACATCTGGCCTGAGAAACGCAAACCATCTTATGTATTTTATGGGAAAAGCAAGAAGGTTAGAAAAGTCCGGTGAAGTCCTAACAAAGAAAAACTACAAAGCCTTTAAGAGAAGATGTAGATGTTCCTCATCCTCATCAACATCAAAAGAGGAAACTCCCCATCCTTTCTATTTTGGATAAGAAAAAGAACTCCGTTCCCTGGTGTATTCTTTGACTAAAAACTATAGCCTACATAAATCTCCCTAAGACTAAGAAAAAGTCTTCATGTGAAGCCAGGATCAAACAATTTTCAAAGGATTTTTAAATGTTAATCTTTTAACTGGGGAAAAATGAGAGGTAGAAATTACATCTGTCATCAAAGGATCCTCCCTTCTAAAAATGTGTAATTATGGTGTGTCCTGCCCCATCACAGGCATGCAGATGACTGGAAATAAAAGTTCTTTCTAAAATTAGCCAAGTGTAAGAATTCCCCAGACACCCATAGACATCTAATCCATTCTCAAATCATGCATAGCCTCTCAGAGATATTTGGGATTAACACCAAAACTTTTTTCTCCCCTCTTTGCTAACAGCAAGGAACCCTCTGCTCCATAAAATAGAATCGTGGCTCCCACTGGGCCTGTAGTTGTGTTCAGACAAAGTAACACTTGTTTAAAATGAACCAACAAGCAGTAACCACAGACTTGGTTGGACTTAAAAATGGGAATGTGGACCTTTCCGTTAAAATAACAATTATTATGTCAAAAGCCCATTTAAAATGCTCTGTACTCATTATTTTGAAAAACATGTCAAATCCAAAGGTATTTCTCATAGCAACTTGGGTTCTCAGTGAGAGGGTGATTTGAAGAGTGGTATATTCCCTCAATGACAGTCAAGGTCAAACAGCAGTTAAAGGGCAGAGTCAGGATTTGAATCCGCTCATCAAGTTAGGACTCAAATGATCTGACTATATCATGCAGAGTACGTAGAGAGCTACAATCTCCTGAATAATTCCTCACCAATCATTTTCTGTACTCTGCCCCAAACCTCTTCCATGGATTTGTAACTACAAACTTCAGAATAGAAAGATGACATGTATGAGACTTCTGTGAACACAGGTAATATGAATGGCAATTAAATCTAATGGGTTATCTCTCTCTCTCTCTCTCTCTCTCTCTCATACACACACACACACATACCAACTCTATAAAATGCCTTTATTTTACTTCTTCAACGTTCCTATTCTGAGGTGATACAAAACAAAGCAAAACACACAAACATTGAGGCAATCCAGACCATGGCTCCAACCTTTTCTGAAATGTTCTTTCTTATTCAATCTCTTCAACCTAGAACAGATCTCTCTTTGGGGGAACTAAAGATAAAAGATAGTGCATATAAAATTTATAGCACTTTTTCTAAGGGTAATTCCTTTTTCTCAGCCTTTATTGAGAATTAAAAACAACAAAAATAATTCAGCAGCAACAACAAACTATAAAGCTTTCAGAGAAAAAGTTAAGATTGCATCCATGCCAAAAGTGGAAATAGAAGGCATATGCCATATGAGCCTAAGGTCCTTTGAAAAATACACATTAGATTATTCTGGAGCTGCTCCTAGTGAGACTGTCACTTCACAGACACAACACCTGAGGACCAGAGAACTATGACTTTTGCTGAGGGTCACAGTAAATCAGAGGAGAATGAGCTGGGACCCAGGGCTCTTTCTGTTTTACAGCATTACCTCTAATGAGGCAGTCATTTGTGTTGTCTGCTGGATTTTTGTTTTGTTTTGTTTTTGTACTAAGGATTGAACCCAGGGATGTTTTACCACTGAGCTACATCTCCAGCCCTTTTAATTTTATTTTAAGACAGGGTCCTGATAAATTACCAGGCTGGCCTTAAACTTGCAATCCTTCTGCATTGGGTTCATGAGTGGCTGGTATTACAGGCAAGTGCCACCATGCATAGCATGTCTGCAGATTTTATAGTTTTAGTATTAGGGTGGTGCTAACCAAGGTCAAAATCATGACATATCCATGTTTGACAATACAAACAGGATTAAATATGGCTAACTTCTTGAAAGGCTACAAGTCTCTGGATACATGTGGTTAAATACATAAGCCACTAAATGGAAAACAGAAATGTTGACAGAAGGAAAATGATTATTTCCCAATTGCTTGACAAGTGCCTACACAAAGTGTCTAACCATTTGCAGTTCCCCACAATCTGATAGATCAAATATGCTCCTTGTAAACAAGTGACTCTGAAATTGTTGCTCTTATTGGTGCTGGCTACACATTTTTCCCTTTTGTAGTTTGTTTTTCATTGTTCAATAGCAATTACTTTTAATCCTTCATTTGAAAAAATTAGAAAGCCTACAGGAAAAATTAACAATATTTCTGAATAAAATTGACTTTTAAATTATTGACATATTTAATGTTTGTGATTTACTCCTTTGTTCATTAACATAGATCATAAAGTATGGTATACTTTTACTTTCTTTTTTTTTTGCGGGGTAGGGTACTAGAGATTGAACTCAGGAGCACTGGACCACTGACCCACATGCCCAGCACTGTTTTGTATTTTTATTTAGAGACAGGCTCTCACTGAGTGGCTTAGTGCCTCGCTTTCACTGACGTTGGCTTTGAACTCATGACCCTCCTGCCTCGGCCTCCCCAACCCCTGGGATTACAGGTGTGGGCCACCATACCATGCTACTTTTAGTTGCTTGATAATATCCTCCTTACCTTACTTGGGTCTCAAATTCAAAAACCCACTTTTATATATTCTCAATAACTTGACAAAATTAATAATGTGAAGTAGTTGAATTCTTGAATTCTTGCATTTCTAGGACTTCTAGGATTATACTTTTCACTAAGCAAGTAAAGAGAGATGAGAATATCTATCTATTGGGTATAGCAAAATTTATTTTAATAAGATCCAACTAAAGAATGAAGTTCATTCTTCATTATGAAAACTGGCCTCACTAAATTCCCCAAAAAACTCATTTATTGGACCCATGGCATCAGTAACTATCCCATAATCCAAGCAACAAATCTTAAGTTCATCCTGAGCTATTTATCTCCCAAATTTAAGTTAAATCTGTTTGATGCTGATCTTCCTGTGCATCATTTTTTATTCTCCAAATCCTCTGTTCTATTTTAGAACCTCATTATCTCTCAAGTGCAATCTCCTAAGTTGTGGCACTGAATACTCTCTCCCTGCATAAAAGATTAGGGATAAGAGAATGAACTAGATATCTGTGAGAGAGCCTAGAGACCATAGCATGATGTTTCTGCTTCCCTGGGTATCTGCTGGGAGCATCTGCTGGCGTCCAGAAGCCCAGCTCTTCTTTCTACCCCCCAACTTGAAGTTGTCCTTCTGTATTTCCCAGCCTGCACTCAGCTGGAACTCTTGCTTGTACAGGTGAAATCTCACAATTGATAAGATCATGTTTGCATAAAGTTCTGAGGTCATGCTTACAGTGTATGTAGATCATCTCATGAATGGCTAGAACTAGGGAGATTGTGAATCCTAACTCTTCTCCCACAGAGGTCAAGTGGGGCCAATGGTACTGCAGGGAATGCCAATCCAAGGACGACACCAGACCAGTACCCACAGGACTCCATGAATTTTCCCTACTGTTACCAAAAAAATCACATAAACCTTCTCAAATATTGCGACATTATCTTGGCAAAGAGCATGGGAAGAAAGAGGAAATCTGAAAAGCTAAACACTTTTCTCAAAAGATTGAGCCATTCAAAACAGACAAAAAAAAAGGGGGGGAAAGGTGAGATGTTAATTAGCAAGCAAAGTCCCTCTCCACAGCTCAGCTCTTAGCCCACCTTTCCCAGTGAAACAGATGAAGGTTGGGAGTCCCCTCTAAAGCTGAGAGCAACTTCCTCATGCATGTGAGGCTTATGGCTAAGGGCCTGACCTCCCACACCTGGGAGCCACAGAAGAAAGTGAGAATAGAGACTGCCCCTCCCCAGGCCTGCCAAGCATGCTAACTAAATCTGCATATGATATTTCCTGGTTTTTGTCCCAGTGTGTCACCTCTTCTATTTTAAAAGCTGTCCTGGCCCTCAGAGCCTGCCAGGATAGAATTCAGAAAGCAAAACTTCTTCTATCTCTCTTCAAAAGTAACTTTGAATAAAAACCTATTTTATTCCTAACAATCTTACCCCAAATATTTGTGCAGCACTAAACTGATATGGCCTAAACTCTTCCCCCAGGCTATATTAGTGCTGCCACAGTAAGGCAGCTCCATAACACAAGTAGGATTATGAAGAATAAGCCTCAAGCTTTCCACATGTGAGTAGTAAATAAGTCTGCAATCCCTAAATGATAATCCATGCTGTTTAATCAACATCGAAAACCATGCAAAGTTCTACTCATATGCCCAGACCCAGTTAAATTCACCCTACAAATGCCACCAGGTGGAACAAATTCTTCCTATGTATATTTTACAGTTCTCTGAATTTACCTACATAAAAATACCTTCCAAATTCCATCACTGCTCCTAATAGGTCAATAGCACCTACTGTAATATAGGATCTTTAAGTAAATGTCAATGCTGTCCATTTATTTCCTTGGTGCATTGTAGGAACTCAATATTTGATAAAGAATAAATCAAATTCAGATCTAAACAATTCCAAAATGATTCCAATTTTTGTTAGGTTTAGTTTTGTAGTATGAGTAGAAAATGAGTGGAAGGAATGTTCAAGAAAGTAGAAGACTTAAAGACAAACTGATCCAGCCAACTGGAAATTAAAAGCAGAGTTCACCACCCATATTTTCACAGGTAACTAATCTGAAATAAACTTTGTTATAATTCACACATTGACTAATATTAAAAATAAAGGTATTGATCTAGATTTTCAACAAGTTCTTAACACTGATTGTCTTTTGTCCTCTCAACACATGAATTAACACTGGGAAAGTTTTTCTTACTAAAATGCATGTGCTAGATTTTCAATCTGACTTTATTCAATGTAAACTTAACAGAGAAAAAATACACAATCCCACATGGAACATATGGAAATAATCTTTATTTCAACAGATAAGTCTCATTTGATGATAAGCACAAAATTTTAAAGCCATCTTTAAAAGCGCTCTTTCTTTGGTTTTAAAATGAACACACTCTTTAAAATTTGGAATCACTAAACTGTTATTTCCTCAGAATAATTTTGTGCCTAATATGACGTCTAGATTATTATGCAGTCAGATATGTTCCTGGCTAATATTGAGGGAAGTAACTGGATTAGACCATTCTAAGATGTCTTGGAAGAGAAAGATTTTTCATTAAGCTTAAAAGTTCTATATTCTTTCTTTATTGATTTGAAAGTGGTAAGTGCACACGAGTCTGTACTCCTTTCTACAACACAGATAGGTCCCCCTTGTGATTAGATTGAGTGTCCCTGAAATGAGTCACAGTTGGGGATGGAAAGATAAAAACTGACTCCATGATTACACCCTGCTCTTTGATTATACTTGATAACTGCAGTGTTAGGATAAAAAGTAACACAGAAGATTTGAGCCCAGATCAGAAGAGGGGGAAATGGGTATTGGTTTTTCTTCCCACATAACACCTGTGGACTTATGAGAATGTCAAAGATCAAAAAGAAGGATTTCTGTTCTTGACAACAAGAAAACTAATGAAATTAATTTGTATTAAAATGAATTTAGAAATGAAAGCATTTTATATACACTGCTGCCACAAAAACAATTCCTATAGTGATCAGGAATAGTCATTAAAGAATGAACCTCCTTCCACGCTTATTTGACCCTCACCTACACCACCCGTCAATTGTTTCATGCTTACTCAACCCTGAGGACCTCAAGTGCAGGAGAGGCAGAGGGGACAAGAAGAGAGTTTTGGTAGAAGTCTTCACCACATCCCCTAGGGTGACCCCAGGGAGACTTCCGGAACTCCACAGTGGTATCCTACGCTCTCGCTTTTTTATTTCCCGGGGACTCTACCAGCACATTCATCCAAAATGACTAAGGAAGCTTCTAATTGAGTGACTCATACCCTGAAGTTGATTAAAAATGTCCAAGTAGTTTTCTGAAATGTAGAGGGACATCCATGTCCTGAGGCCAAAATTATTAAAAATAACCTCATCTCTCCTACTTTATGACCTTCTTTTCCTGCCCTCCACACCAGAGGCAGAACTGGTTGGCTTGTCTGACCCCAGAGGGTGACCACAAATGCTTAGTTTAGGCCCTGTCCCCCCTCTTCTATATTTTTTCAGTGCAGAAATGTAGCATTTGGGGGAATACTCATAGAAGCATTTGAGAAACGTGAGGGCAAGCACGTCAAAAACTGGGAGACAAGTGTGGGTTGTCATGCTGGGGTTTCCCAACCCCATGGAGTCGTAATAGTATGGGCAGGACAAGATGGGTGTCCTATTTGTGGGGTCTGTTAAAAAAGACTTGGGATACCACAAAGCTACCACCCTAGAGCAATTTGGGGTTTTGTCCCTATATTTAGCCAGTAATGGCTGATACCACATCACATTTCAATCACAGAGTGAAGAAATGATGAATGGGGTGTTTGTTAGGGAGGTTTTCTGGGCCTGGCAAAGTTTCAGTGGTTAGTGAGGCAAACTTGTGGTCTGGTGTCTGTGTCATAAAGTGGAAAGAATCTGAAGTCAAGGAATCCTCTCTGTAGGTGGATTCATCCCTGGGCTGTGAGTAAGACTTCAGAGCCGCTCCCTCCCCTGCACCCAACAGCATCTTTTCATTTCTCACTGAGCATCAGGTCAAACATTTTTCTTGGAAATTTCTTTTGAAGATATCCTTTGTTTCCCTTCCATTTCTCTTCATTCTTCTGGGGTATACTGGAGCATAGGCAATAAACACCTTGAGTAAAATGCTTACTGTAAATAAAATAGTAATCTGTAACAGAAAAGTGAATAGACATTTTGTAGAAATAATGCTTACAGTTCATACTGAGCATATTTTAGTATGCTCCCCCCACCAAAAAAATCTTTACCACCTATTACCTTAGAACATGGACTGTACACCTAGTGGAATTCCTCAAGGCGCACTGAAACACCTCTGGGTCTTCACAGATGGTATTGCTCTTTCCTGGAGGACCCTATCCCATCCCTTCTGTCTGGGATCTCTACTCATTTGCAAGGTATATCAATGATGTGAGCTTCACAGAGCTGATTAGGCAGTTCTCAGAATTGCCTAATCCCTCATCCGTACTGACACAGCTCTTCTCATGCATGATTTCTAATCCTAGAATCATGTACTTGCTTGCCCTTTCCCCCAACTATGGCCAAACAAGGTAAATCTTTCCTGTTTCTACACTGCTATGACAGAGATTCTATCTTAGGACCCAATGCTTGTGTTGAAATATTGAAGCTAGTTTTTTACTGTGTAAATGAAGAGGACAAGGAGGCACAAATGAATCAAAAGGTAGGTAATCAAAAAATGCATGTTATCTCTGTGTGTGTGTGTGTGTGTGTGTGTGTGTGTGTGTGTGTGTGGTGCTGGGGACTGAACACATGCCAGGCAAGCACTCTATCACTGAGCTACATCTCTAGCTCTACTTTGGTATTAATTCTGATTTGAAGAGACAAGTTTACCTTTTAGAGTATGTTTGGCAAGGGGGAACAGTAAGCTCAAATTTGCTGAATGCCATTTGAAGAATTCAGATTGCCAGGTGTGGTGGTGCTCACCTGTGATGCCAGCTACTCAGGAGGCTAAGGTTGGAGGATCATAGGTTTGAGGTTTGAGGCCAGCCTGGACAACTTACTGGAACCCTGTGTCAAAATGAACACTGAAAAAGGCCTGAGGATATAGCTCAGTGGTAGAGTGTTTGCCTAGCATACACAAGGTCCTGGGGTTCAATCCCCAATACCACACACAAAAAAATTCATATTGACAGAGGTAGTTCTAAGAGTTACATTTGTTATGTGGAAACACAAAGTGAACACATTTGTGATAGTTACTTATTTTCATAAATATGTACTCTCAACTTCAAGCTTCTCTCAATTCATCATTAAAAAACACAACAAGCTATTTCTCAACAGAAGAAAACTAAGGAAATCCTGTTTCAACAGAGGTATAACACTGGTGGAAACTTCGTTTAGCAAAAGGTATAACTTAATGTCTGCAAAAGGGTTTTGTGATATTATTTAGTGTTATTTAGTTTTATTTAATCCTATTGTTTTGGTACTGAGGATTGAACTGAGGGACACTTAACCACTGAGCTAATTCCCCAGTTCTTTTTATTTTTTATTTTGAGACAGATCCTCACTAAGTTGCTGAGCTTGGCCTCCAACTTATGATTCTCCTTGCCTCATAGCCCAAGTCACTGTAATTACAGGCATGTGCCACCACATCGAGCAGACATTATTATATATATTTTTTATATTAAAAATTTTTCTTCAAAAATGCCAACCAAGTTTTAAATCAAGTCCACAAAAAACAGATCCCTAATAAATAGACTATTTGTGTAACTCTGTAAAGATTGATGGCAAATGAAGTTTTTGAAGAATACATAGACTGGCAGAGGAATCCAGTATTCGAAGTTTGAAAGCAAAGACACGTTAGAAACTCAAGATCAGTTTCTTCTGTTCTGGCATCCTCTAAGATATGGGAAAGGTTGTTATAAAGACACTAAAACTTTGAAGAAAACACTTTATCACACATGTGGACAGGAACAATCAGGATTCCAGGTTCTATTAATGTGTCATTCAAGACGTGGGGCCACATTTGAGGCTAATAATGGTTTCTAGTAAGTCTTAGTCACACAATATTTCCATGGAAGGAGAAAGTCCAGTTGAAATGATAAACAAGGGTCACAAAGATATTCAAGCACAAGTAGTTGATGCTCAGATTACCCAAATGCCATGTGTCTGTTCATCACCAACTCTGTGGATCTGGCTTGCTAAAAAGCATAACTCTGAGGAGACTGTCGTTTGCCAAAATAGGTGGCATTTAAGGCAAGACACAAAATCTAGAAAATATTCTCATTAAGAGCTGCATCTCACTTACATGGCTATGTTTTAAAAAGAAGAAGAAGGGCAAGGGACTTAGGGCCTTTTCCCAAAGGCAGAATGCTATTCTAGTTATCTAGCACTAGAAAGCTTAAACCATAGTTATTAAGAGGATTACTGTTTTTCGGAAGCCACGACCTGAACATTTTTTTTAGTCTTTCTGGTATGTGCCCTATTATTTTGAAAGTTCATTTCAAGCAATATTTTTTTTTCTGTTTTATTTAAGGCAATTAAGCAGAAATAATGAGATTTTCATTAACGACAAACAGAATAGAAGAGGCAAAGGAAAAATAACATCCTCCCTCCCTATTCTACATCCTGTTCTGTATTTCTTATTTCTGTTCATGGAATCACAATCCATGAACCACCCAAGCTCTGAATCTCTGAGTCTATACTGAGGCCATTTCTTCAGGTTTTCCTTCTTATGCATAAAATAATGCAAACACTTCTTCATTTCACCTAGTGTCTTAGATAGGTGTCCTCTCTTCTCCTTTCCCAACATACCACCCTAAATGTTATTCCTTATTAAAGTTTGCTTTAGTAGTGTGGGAGATGAAGTCATGCAGAGGATGAGGGGTTACCGAGTTGAGGACTATAATGATTCTGAACATCCACTCTGAGTAAGCACATTAAACAGCAGCAGAAGCAGCAGAAAACTGCTAAACAATTCTAAAACCATAGCTGTGATCTCACAGTGGTGAGAAGTGGTAGAGGCAGAGATGTGGCTGTGTGTCATCTCTCTGCAATGTTCAGTGAACAGGTTGAGTACTATAAAGCTTGATGCTATGGTTTAGATATGAGGTGTCCCCCGAAAGCTCATGTGTGAGACAATGCAAGAAAGTTTAGAAGTGAAAAGATTGGGTTATGAGAGTCTTAACCTAATCAGTGCATTAATTCATTTGAATGGACTGAGTGGGCAGGAACTGTAGGTAGGTAGAGTACGACTGGAGGGCATGGGTCACTAGGGGTATACTTTGGGATTTGCATTTTGTCCATATCTCTCTCTACTTCTTTTTTTTTTTTTAATTCTTTTTGTAGATGGACACAATGTCTTTATTTTATTGCTCTGTATGTGGTGCTGAGGATCAAACCCAGGGCCTCCCGCATGCGAGGCAAGCGCTCTACCGCTGAGCTACAATCCCAGCCCCCCTCTCTCTACTTCTTGATTGCCATGTTCTGAGCTACTTCTCTCCTCCACACACTTCTGCCATGAGGTTCTGCCTCACCTCAGGCCCAGAGCAATGGGTATGATCATCTATGGACTGAGACCTCCAAAACCGTGAGCACCAAATAAACATTTCCTCCTCTAAAATTGTATTTGTTGGGTTTTTTCATCACAGAGGTGAAAATGCTGACTAAAACACTTGATAAGACTCAAAGCTATCAAAAATCGCAGTAGCCAATCTTTACTGCAGTGCAAATGGCCATATGCTCAAGAGAGTAGCTCAGGAGACTGGCCATGGAGATTGATCTGTACAGAAAAGGAAAGATAAAGGGGAAAGGCATTGAAGGAAGTTCAGAGAGGCTGGATAGCTAGTGAGAGCAAAATTAAATAAAGAAATCTGAGTAAAATCAAAAGAAAGCTATCAAAGCAATATCCTCACGGCTGTTGAATTCACAGATGTTAGTAGCTGCAGTGGACAAAAAGCAAGGACAGTGATGAAGTACAAAACAGAAGCTGAAAGTGTACGTGGGCAGATTTGTAGGTGGTAAGAATGTGATGGAGTGTGGGAATGGAAAATGGAAATGTTACAATTTAGAGTGTGTGTCTGTGTGTGTCTGCTCTGTTGGCCGATGTTCAATACTGTTGTCACAACTATTAACAGCAGATACACTAAAAATAATTTAAAAGCTTGTGTTTGTTTTGCAATGTTCCCAAAATTCATCATGTAACTCTTTAATAAAAATCCCATGAGAATGGAAAATTAAATGTTGTAAGTTCCTATGGTTCACTTTTGAAAGATCCCAGTCGTGTCATTTAGATTTCCTTTTTTACATGATGAAAAATTCAAATCCTTTCACTATTATCACCTGCTTCCAAGAAGAAAAATGGGGCTGTCTAGCCCAAACTAAAGTAATATTAATTAATTCTAAATATTTTCTCAAACATTGATACAAAGAAATGGCTAACAATCTGATATACTGTGTAACCAGAATTGAGAATGAGCTGCTTTGGAATATTAATCTCTGCTCTATTGACTGGAACAGTGGAACTATATACATTGAAATAATCCTAACTAGCAATTCAATACTGATACTGGTTTCTTTCCACCCAGGAAAGAAAAACCTTGGACCGCATCCTCACATCTATATCCACATCCGTCTTGAATTACAATCAGGAAATCCCGAGTTCCAAGCTACAGTTCCTATTTAGCTTTCTTGAGCACTGCGACTAGCCTTGGGATTCTTACAGGAGGAATTACTTTGAAAAGTTATTTCCATTTGTCTTGCATATCTGATGTCCTTCAATTTGATGACCCTGGTTGCTGGTAGCAACCAGAATTATTCTGGACAAATTTGTCCTGATTTATGAAACAGTGAACTAAATTTAGCAACCAAGTAAAACAGCCCACTGATTCACATTTTCCCTGTAATTTCCACAGAAATCAGGCACCGTTCCACAAGCATTGGGACAATGGTGGCCTTAGAAAGGCTGCCCCAAGGTCACAACTCTGATGTAACAATTTGGTTGTGCCTGAGAACAATATACCAACAACAGTGGGGTACTGAGTTCCTCTGACATTCTGCCCTACCCCAAATAGGAACTGATAAACCTGGGATAATAAGAAGACACATGTATATAGTGCATGCATAGTATGACTTTGTAATTTGCACTTACCACAGGCACTGTAATAATGCGCCCAATGATGGCTGGCAAGGAAGGGGACCAAAGAGAAGTGCAGTATTATTCTTCCCGGGGGCGGGGGGGAACTCAAAGAAATAAAATGATTGATCCAAAGTCATGCAGCTAGAAACAGTGTGACCAGAAAGGAATCCTGATTTCTCAACTAATAATCCATGATTACATTGTTATATAAAATAAATTCTACTATAGCCAGCCTAAGTATACTCACTATCACAATCTGAAAATTTGCTAGGTTCAGTATTTTCCAGAGCAAGATCCATTAGTTTTAACAGAAGTTCTACCAGATGCATTGGGTTCCTAAGCATTTCCTGTGCATTAACTCCATTAATTTCCATAACACCCATAGGAGCTTCACATTTTACAGACAGGGAGACTGAGACATATTACTATGCGAACTTTACAGATGATAACACAGAGTGTTAGAGACATTCAAATACCTTTCCCAACATCAATACAGCTATACACAGGAGTTTGAAGCTGAACAGTGTCTCAAAGCCAAATTATCTTAGCCTAAGAAGCAAAAAGAGTTTAAAAATGTTTAACAAGTATTGAATCCATATCTACAGCACAAAGAGTGATTCAACATTTTGCTTATAATTCCCCAATGTGAAAGAATAATAAATGTCATCCAAAAAGTTTAAGAGCAGAGATTCCAATTTCTCCTGGGTCCATAGTGAGCAACAGAAAGGGCAAAGTCCATGAAGATAAGCCAATTAAGGCAAAAATTGTCAAAACAAAAACAAGTATTAATTCTAACTCATTACAGCTTTAGAGAATGGCAATTAAATACAGCATAAAAGGCAATGATAGCAAAGTCTCATGAAATCACAACCCATCTTCATTCAATGTCCTATTTTAGATTCTGAAAATCAGGCAGTTCTTTGCTGGATCAGAGAATGAAATCCAGCAGTGTATGTAGCTGTTTATACCCGGCACAAACTGAATGTTTAAAATGAACACACATACCAACAATTAGACTAACAGACTTTGTGCCACCCAACTGTCATTTGCTTTAAATGTAATGGACAATCGGGAATATTATCCATGGGACTCAAAGACAGGCATCTGTGGATTCCACCTCAGATGCAAAAAGCTTTGGGGTGATCCCATACTTGGTTGTGGTACTGTGACAGCTTGGCTGGAAAGAGTATTCTTATACCCAGATCCTCCTATGACAATCCCAGGTCAGCAAGTACAGATACCCAACAAGGCCAAAGGGTCTCCACATATCAAAGAGTATGGCAAATGACTTACAATCTCTTCAGGTTTGGAAATAACACATACAAGAAAAGACAGGGCTGGGATTGTGGCTCAGCGGTAGAGCGCTTGCCTCGCATGTGTGAGGCCCTGGGTTCGATCCTCAGCACCACATACAGAGCAATAAAATAAAGACATTGTGTCCATCTACAAAAAAAAAAAAAAAAAAATTAAAAAAGAAAAAGAAAAGACAGAGACATAAAAACAGCATCATAAGTGCCTTGAAATAGAAATTTGTTTGGTTTTGTAGCTTCGTGTCTACAAAGAACTTCAAATCTGAACAGCCAGCCACTGTGACATTTTGGCAAGAACACTGGTCTGAGAGTATGAAATCCTCTACTGAGTCTCAGCTCTGCCCCAGTCTCGGGGTCTAACTGCTGAAGTCACTGAATCACAGCTTTCTCACAGGGCTTGCATGATGAAGTAAAGATGTCTATTAACATCATTCACAAATGTCAAAACATGAGAGGTGATTATCTTAATTCCCTTTGTAATTCTCACTATTCAAAAGCAAAGAATATCGGTACAAGAAGCTGAGAGCAGGAACATATGCATGTACTGACTCTCACTGATGTGCTGTGTGACTTAAAAAAGCTACCCTCATTTTCCCAGCCCTGATTCTTTACATACACTTGAAAAGTACAAGTAACAACGCTAGCTTCTCATGTAGAGTTCAATAAAGAGACTGACTCACACCCACAACAAACCAGCTGTGTGTATGCGCGCGCACAGACACACACACACACACAAACTGTGTCTGCTACTATTTGGAAAGTAATGAGACTCTTACTACATTAGGGGCCAACTCAGAACCCCACAGCACGTTTGCACTTCCCTTCTTTCTTTCCGCCTCATGCATCCTATCTGGAAAAGTCTTACCTGAAGGCCCAATTCCTATTGTTAGGTTTCCCACACAATTCACTGATAATCTTGAGGAGTTGATGTTATCATAGGAATTCAAAACAAGAAGCTGCAAATATTCTAACCATTGGCCTTATCAAACAATTCCTGCTCCAAGTGTTGTTTTAAGCAAGTTTCCATCCTCCATCCCCCACTCCGAAAGGATAAAGGAATTCCTGGGTCTGGAATGTATCAAAGGAGGTCAAAGGCCTTAAGCATTTCAAGGACAAAAAGCACCCTAGACATATGTTCTTTTATGTCTACACTACCCATACCTGATTTATGTAAGCTAGAAAGCATTTGGAAAAATACTTTCAAGTGTATCATTAAGCTTTATGGCCAGTATGGGTACTGTCATTGTTAAAAGAAAAACAAGCAATTTAGTGGAATGGAAAACAAAAAAAATATTTTACTGATGTAGTAAAAGTAATTTTATAAATTACTACATAAAAGTAGTTTTATATAGTAAAAGTCTATCATTTATAAACATTTTATAAATAATACAAATCTTTATATGAATGAGACATAACCTTACTTTTACATTTCATTGAAAGGAATTTGATCATATTGACAATACTTTCCCCAGTCCTTATTGCAAATTTGTTCCATCAGTATAATAAATATGAGGAGTTCCCATTTTACAGAAAGGGAAACTGAATTTCAAAAAAAAGAATTAATGTCCTTTGCAGGGACCTATGGAATGGATCCTATTGTTTTATAAGATTGTATACAATTTAGGTTCTAATGAAAATAGGGTTAATTTCATTCTACAAAAACAAAAATTAAAAGATGAGGTTTGCACAATTGTAACAATTGTTACAATTCTGTTCAGTTCACATAAGATAGAATAACAGATGACAGTCCATTAGAAAAATGAAAATAACAATAACATCAGCAACAATTATTATCTACTAAGTTCTTACTATAAGCTAGCACTGTTCTAAATACCTCAGTGTGTTCACTAATGAAATTGTCCAATACCTTTATAACTTACCTCCCTTCCCAAATGAGAAAACAGAAACACAGAGACATTAAGTAAGTTGCCCAACTTCATTAAACATAATCTCATTTATTTCTCTAGATCAGTGTTTCTCAAAATACATCAATCATCTATGGCTTACTACATAAACTACCAACAGTTTCAGATTCAAAAATAATGTGGTTCATATATATTTCACAAAGTTGAAAGCAAGCTTTATGATGATTTCCAAGCAATCCCATTATATTATTTTAAAAATATGGCATTATTAAGGTTACTGAATTCATTGGGTGTTCCCTGATAAGTACTACTTAGTTATTAAGGTGCATTTAATCTTGCTTGCTATATACCATGTATGCAATATTATTTATCTTTATGAAATTTGCAGTTTTATTACCATTGCTATGCTTTGCTATAACTTCACAACTCCATTTTACAGAGAAAGAAGGGGGGAGCAGAGTTCCTTCCTTAGTAATTCACTGAAGCTTAACAATAGAGACACAGTTACAAATATTAGACCTAAAAAATCACATAACTAGTAAAACAAGGAAAGTCATTTTACAAACTTACAGTTCTTTGTAGTGAAGACAGCTTCAACAAATATTACTATCTAGAAGTTTATAAAAAAGTACCTCAACATTAACAGCACATATTTTGATTGAAAGCAAAAATGAATGGGATTCTGGAAAAATTCAATTTTCAAATAATGCTGCCAAGGTATCACACAATATAATACAACCATGTTATGGGAAAGGACCATTGCTATCACATGTTTAGATGCAAAAGATACCACTTTCTAGTTGAACAGCCTACAAGTGAAGAATCATAGGGAGAAATGTGGAATAACTTCTTGTTTCTTTTTTACTAAAAGCACATGCATCGTGAAAGACTTTCTTTTTCCAGTTTAATTCACAGTACTGTACGAACCAGAACAAAAGTGTGTTGAATCAAGCTATGCTTAAATTAAAATGGCAGAAGTTTCATTTTGTGTGTAGGAAAAAACAAAGCATATTTCAAATAAGAGGTCTTACCTGAATACCAATCCATAAACTGCTTTATTCATAGAGAACAGCTGGTATCAGCAATTTATATCCTGATCTTGATTTAGCATGACAGGACCTACTGAAAATTTTGAGTAAAAGTGAATCTTAACCATTGGCTTGCATCATCTTAGAACAGAGTCTGCAGAACTATGTAGTAAGTTCAATACTTTTGCTAACACTGAAGTTAGGTAGCAGAGGTACTGGGCCTGGGTTTTTAATTGAGTTGATGGAACCAAAATAGTTCTTCAGGACACCAATTCTGCTACAAAAGACTATTTCCATGATTGCAAAGGGCTTGCCCAAATGGACTTCTTCTATGGTATCTTCAGTATTTTGTATTAACTAAGCCTAAATGTTAAGTGTCTAAGTAGTACAATTTTTAGTGCACAGTGTAGAATGCTAAAATTTATTAAGACTAAACAGAGGAGAAAATTACTGACACAGTTCATAATATTTAATGAATCTGTTTATCAGAGGAAATGTTCTATAAAATATTTTTTAAGTATTTTTTTAGTTTTTAAGGGACTTTATTTATTTATATGCAGTGCTAAGGATTGAACACAGTGTCCCACACATGCTAGGCAAGCGCTCTACCACTGATCCATAACCTCAGCCCCAAAATATTAAAATATATTAAAGCTGGTAGAGATTTCCAAGATTCTATATTCAAATCACCTCATTTTATACATGAAGACATCTGCTGGGGATATAGGCCAGCAGTAGGTTGCTTGCCTAACATGTACAAGGTCCTGTGTTTGATCCCCAGAACTGCAAAAAATAAAAATAAATATAAATGAAGACAATGAATCCAAGAAAGGTGAATTGTTGGAAAGCACTATAGTTGGTTGTGTAGTAAAAATCAGCCAACATTTCCTAACTCCCACTGTCGCACCCAACCTGATGTGATTAACCATAAGTTGATCTACAAAGTTGCTATCCCAAGAAAGAGCTATCTTTAAAAAATTAAGAGCAATTGCACATTTTTTCAATTATTTAAGTATTTCTGAATACCTAACTCTACAGAGGATCATAGGGGAAAAAATCCATGTTCTAGAAGAAATGATCATTCAAATTGACCAAATGTGTATTGAGTTTCTACCAAGCGCCTAGATTCAAATATTGATGGTAGCCATACTGATATATTTAGGTCATATACAAACAATAATATGAAATTCAGTGTGTATTGATTATGAGAATGCTAGATTCTAAGACAGTCAACAGAAAGAAATCATTATTTAGGAGCATTTTTTAAATTATTCCAAATTCTAAGTAAATTATTTTCTCATTATGACATGTTAGATAAATCTTTGTTGCTGTTGTTTTGTTTCTTTTTTGAGATGAGGTCTCACCACACTACCCAGGCTGGTCTCAACCTCCTAGACTCAGGGGATCCCCCTGTCTCAGCCTCCCTAGTAGCTGTGACTATAGGTGCATGCCACTATGTCCAGCTCGTAAATCTTTGCTAAATATCCTATTGGAAAAGTGAACTAGGATGGTCAAATATTTACTTATATATGAAGAATTAAATCACAGTCCTCTAAAGAAGCCTCTTCCATGGATCTATGTTCAGGTGAAAAGTCAAGCTGATTGCAATTCAGCAAGGATACTGAGATTTTTCATACCTACTTCACAAGTAGCATTGGGGGAACAATACTCTCTGCAACTTCACACGAACTGTGGCACAATCCAGTTGATCTAGTTAGGGCTGATTTATTGGTGGTGACAGGAATTTCACTAGAGAATTTTATTAAAAACTCAGAAAGGCTTTTTAGTACCTTTTCTTGGTAAAATATTGGCAACAAAGATCTGTGTGAGTTCTTAAGTCTATTCCAGAGTATGGAACAACACTGTCCTCACCATCACCATTATCTAACAAATATTTAGGGTCTGCATGAAGATTCTAGTTCTGAAAAAGATGGAGTAAACTCATTTTTTCCTAGACTTTCCCTTAAGCACAATTAAAAACTCTGGACTTAATATAATATACACAGGAAAACCCTAAAATGGAAAAGAAAAGGATGGATTTGGCACTTGAAGAACATATTGGTGAGATTCCCGGGTTTCCTTTTGGTCTTATGTATATTCCAGACTGAGTTCCAGAGAAGCCTGCAACTTGGCAGTCTCAATCAATAGGAGGAGGAAAAACAAAAATCACTCTCAAAAATGTGGTCTTTCTAGGGGCTGGAGTTGTGGCTCAGTGGTAGAGCACTTGCCTAGCATGTGTGAGGCACTGGGTTCGATTCTCAGCACCCCATATAAATAAATAAAGGCCCATCAACAACTCATAAAAATATTTTTTTAAAAGTGTGGTCTTTTTAGTCAAAGGATCAGAAAAAGCTAGGTATGATAAAACCAACACATTTCTGCAGTATCTGCTGTACTAATGCCATGTGACATGGGAAAATCTCTATGCTCCAAAACACCTGAGTGCTAGAGTGGTGTCCAGAGAGCCTGGACTTCTCTACTCACTCCCCTTGCCCCGAACTTCCAATCACGCACCTCCTTTTTTTCTCTTTTGAACTGGAGATCGAACCCAGGGCTTTGTGAAAATGAGTCAGACGCTTTGCCACTGAGCTACAATCCCAGCCCTCACCTCCTTTTAAGTGCTAATAACAGATATTTACCCCATCCCAATTACAGTGTGGGAAGAATTATGGATAAAGAGATTCTTTAAATATTCCTTAATATTTTATATATTAATATCTTTGACACATTCTTTAGCAATATTTAATTCAAAAATATCCAATATGTTTTAAATATTCTTAAATATGACGTCTTGGGATGACACCCTAGCAATCCACTGTAAAATGGACCAGAATTAACGCTGGTTGAAAGGTTTGAGAATGAAAGGATACTATAGAATAGCTCCAGGTTTTAGATTTTCCTCTGAGCAACACACAAAGGAACCAATGCAGAAAAGGACAGCAAAGCCTCTGTAAATGGAACTTTTTCCTAGCATATTGTGATTTGTTTGCTAAGAGGTATACCCTATACACTCTCAATTCCAACCATGGATGTCCTGTTCAGTTTTAACAGATTTAACTTAAAACCGCTAGTGGTTCTCTCTAACCACACTCAATCCATTTCAGATGCTATCTCAGAAAGACTTCAGGCAGAAGTCAGAGGACAGATGCTGATGATCCATATGGATCCTGTTACCACTGAATATTCTGTGAATATGTGTTCCTGAATGTGTATTTTAAGGCCTTTATATCTTGTTCACTATGGTTTTTTTTTGTATTATGTAAATTATTTATAGGCAGTGTGCTGATGGCTCTGGTCTAAGATCACATTAACCAGAATCAGAAAGGAAGATAAAGAAGTGTAGGACTTTTTCAATTAAAAAAAAAAAAAAAAGGTTTTAATGACCCCATCTGTGGGTAAAAGACAAATTTTCACTTCATAAAATCAGGGAGTTGAGTCTACATTAGAAAACTTTCTCCATTTCAACATTACGTTTGTGCTCTGAACCTTAAATATAACCTCCCTGTTAGGCATTTATCTGACTCATGTTTGAACACATTCCTTTGGGGCTTCCTATTATATCTTAGAACAGCTGTTCATGTTAGGGAAAGTCTTTCATATTATACCATGATCTTGTTCCTTGTAACTTCTATTACTTAGACCTAGAGCTTCAACTCCTCAATGTCATTAAGATCAAGAATTATCCCAAGTGATGACTTAAAATGTTTCTTACTGTCCCTTGTCTTCTCTATTAGTCTACTCATGCCTGTATCAACTGTTTGTCATATAACACAGTTTTGAGTCTTTTATCCTGTCACTTTTAAACATGGTCTCAAAATATCATCAAATTAAATAGTAGTGTAACTTTTAAAATTTTACTTTAAAGTGATTCATTGTCCAAAAGTGAAGACCAGCGTCAGTCACACTAGAAGTGACTGGAGTCACTTTTTTTTTCCTGTAAACTTTCAAAATTCTTTTATCCCCATTGTACTACAGATTCCTTATATTTTCTTTTTCCATGGGCAGATTGTTGGCTCACTGTCCAGTGCACTGAAGAAAATCAGAATCTCAGGCTGGCAGATGCAGAAGAGTCCTTATAAACCATCTGATTCAAAGCCGCCCTTATCCAAATGGAGACCCTCCAGGGCTAGAGAAAACAGTGACAGAACTGGAGATGGAGCCTAGATTCCTTGATTCCTAGAATATTTTTTTTAATTACTTTTTCATTTACCTTCCAGTTGGCCAAAAAGTAGTTTTGGTTTTGGTGTCTGTGAGGAGATGTTGATTCCCAAACCTATAAAACTATGCCATCTCCCATGGGTATATGAGATCAGGGGGGAGAAGAGATTTAAAAGGATTTAAAATTCTCAGGATGTGTTAGTCCATGAGAAAAGATTTTATCTAGTAATATGAAACAGAATAGGTCTGGAATGTGTTTGAACAGAGTCCATTTTTAAAAAAATCAAAGGCCACAATCTCAAGGAAAGCGTAAAATTAGAGGATGGAAAAATTAAGTGGAGAAAAGAGCAAAAGCATTTTTCTTAACATGGCAAGCCATTCCAAGTGCCCACTAAGAGGATCACTTCTGTTTTAGCCTGGTGATGAAAACTAGTACAGCCAGTAAATCTGCACTCCCAAGTGGAGCATGTTAAACTTGAAGCCACTATCTCAAATTAAACAGGCTCAACTCTAGGAGTGTCCTTTGGGTTTCCATGCCTCCTGCATGTGTAATTATCGGCTTCATTTATCACAAAGTACTTTTCTAAATAACTGTTCTGCCCTTCATCTTTGCTCACAAGTCCATGCTCTGCTAGAAGCTATGAGGCAAGGAACAAACTTTTTTTTTTAAATTAATTTCTCACAAGAACCATGGGATGTGAAGTTGGTAGAATTAGCCCATTCATTTTATAGATAGAAAACTCAGGTTCATACAGGAAAGCTTTTCGAAAACTGTGTCATACAGCTAATAAAAGGTAGACATTTTGACAAATACCACGTTTGATGTCAAAACCTAAGTTTTGGAAAGTGCATGAGAACTAAAGTTTTGTGATCAGAAAAACTGACATTCAGATTTCAACTCTTATTACTCACAAGCAGTGTAAAATACAGCCTATTATTTAACCTTTTCAATTTCAATATCCCTATTGCAAAATGAAGATTACACTAGAATCTGTTAGGCTTTTCATAAAATTATGATAAGAAAATTTATGTAAAGCTTATAAAATAATACCTGGAACAATAATAATCAATAAATAATACCTATTATTACTAATAAATGATAGTTACAAAATATACTATCTCAAACCTAACTATGTCCAAATGCTTGTTTTCAGTGACTTCTTGAGTTTGTTGAAGTAAATGTCATTTCAGGTTTCTTTATAAACTATTTTTCAAACAAAATATATCAAAAGGATAATGCAATATGATTTTCAAAGTTTTATTGCTCTATGTATGTGTTTTGGATTAATTCTTCCTGCAATACAGAAAATATTCTTTTAATGTATTTAATGTCTTTCCTGATATATTTTTACCTTTTGAAATAAAAAAAATTCAACAAGCTATTTTGAGAAAGTAGGAAAATTCCTTGACACATTTCAGCTGTGTGAAGTAACAGGATTTTCTTCTTGTCACTCCTTCATTCCTTCATGGCATATGTGATTTAGGCTGTCAAGGGGATTTCAACTCCTCTTTTTTTTCTTCCCTCATTCTATGTATGCTTATCTTTCATAAATGTTTCCTCATTTTATCCTTTCACCAACCCTGTATGTTGAATGATTATTATTTTCAAAAAGGTAGACACTGAGACACAAAGAAGAAAACTTGGAAAACTATGAAAGGGAAAAATTAAGCTAAACCTAGAATTTCAAAGAACCTCACATTGTAAAATGACATTTCCCTTTAAAAATATAAAAAGTCACTAAAACCATAATTCATTTGGACTTAGCTTTCAAGTAATATGTTTTACAAGTACAATTAGTAACAAAACTCCCCAAAAGGTATTGTTTCATTCATTTCTGCAATACACTGACTTTTCCAACATTCAGGATATTACACATTCTTTTAAAAATATGAAATAAATGTATTCTTAAAAAAACTTATACTGTTTTTGTGATTCAATTAATTCAAATGTTTTATTATCTATTCTTCCAACAGTTTTGATTATTTTCTTTCCTATCAAACTGTTAAAAATTACTAAGATTTTAACTGGCATTTCTCTTAGACCATAAAAATTTTTAATCTTTTCCATTGCTTTGATGGAAATGATCCCTGAACTGCCACTGCATAACCACAAAGGAGTGCCCCTGTCTCGCTAAAGGGTTAATAGTTGTAAGGAGCATATGCCATAGACATGCCTGGACATGCTGGAGACTCACTAAGTTGCTGGCCATAAGGAACAGCAGCCATTGTCTTGCTTAGTTATGCCTGTTTGCAATTGATAAGGGGCTGTGAGGGGAATCTAACCATAGGCCTGCCTAGCAATGACTGGTTATAATCGATAGGGAGCTCAGCTCCATGCACATGCGCAAAGAAAGGCCAAGTTGCAATTGTATTCTCACTGGACATAACCAATGGACATTGACTTTTACCAGGTATAACTAATCACCAGCTCACATCACCAACTTGGAACTGCATTTAAACTGCTTGTTCTGCCACATTGTGGGCTTTGCTCCAAGGACATCAGTGAGAAAGGCCATTGCTGTCCATCCCTAGATCAACTCCACTATTCCCTGACGTGCAGCCGTAGGCTAGAGAGAACCACCAGACAAGGACAACAACTTCTCTTTGGCTAAGAGAAGTCACCTGGCATTAGAAATGTTTTGAGGCTTGTGGTTGCCCTAGGATTGTGTGAATTGCTGGTAGTGTTTAGTTGCCCTAGGACAGTGTAACTTACCTATTTAATTAGTGTTTAATTAGTGTGCATTGCATGCTAGTTGGGGTGCTTCAGCACACCCAACAATTTTTGCATTAATTAATTATGTTTGATGATTGTTGTGATTGAACATACATTTGCATTTGAAAACAATCTGTCTCCGAGTAATTATTAATTACACATGCCACTTGTGACAATAGTTTAGCTGTATACACGTTTGTTTCCCTCAATGGAATGTAACCTACTTAAAGTAGTTGGAAAGAGTTTCATTCATCTTCATTTCTCCAGGGCCTAACAGAGATTACATCTAAAAGGACTCAATATATTCTGTAATTGCTGAAAGCAGTATAATTTAATGTAAATTAGCAGTTGATTTGTTTCTTTGTATTCTTTCTGCTTTTGTTTTGTTTCTTGGATGGGGATCACCTCATGGTAGATACTCAATGCTGTGTAATGTGAACTCAATGCTGTGTATGCTGTGTATGTATATGTAAAAGGCGGCTTCCTTCCTTTTCCTTCACTGAGGACACTGATTGGCTCTGCTACCCCAAGCTTTACCAGGGCAGAAGCATCTCAATGGAGTATGGACCTATGGTAATACAAGACTGAAGAAAAAACAACATCTGCTCTGGACTCACTGGTTTCATTACTGAGACATGGAAATCAAACTGTGCAAACTCAGTTTTGTTTTGTGCAGCCTCTTTTCATGCCTGAGACTCTACCCAAGCTTAAATCTGATTGGCTGTGCTCTCCTTTACTTCATCTTTTTTAATCAACTCTCCATCCTTTCTCCTCTATACCTCCCCTTGACACACTCTCTCTCCTTCTCAATCTTCTGTGTCATTTCTTCTTTCCTCTGACCTCTTCATATTTTCCCTAACTCCTAGACTTTCTATAAGTTGACATTTTCTTATTTGAGACAAGCTTATCCCTATAACTATATGTGATACAGAACTAACTCCCAAGACACCTAAGAAGGCTTGAGTGGAATACTTTCAAGTAACTGGGTTTGCAAAAAGAATTTTAGAATCATGTCTCTCAGAGGGAAATGTTAGGGGGAGTTCAGGGACACCAAGATGCCAGAGGCAGGGTACAATAAAAATGCCTGGAGGACAAGACAGGGAGATGAGTCATTATGTCCCTGTTTATAGTAAGTCCATTACCATGACAACTGTGGCCCTGAGGTCTTATCACCCATAACTCCCACCCTAGGTTCAGTATTCTAAAATGAACAATGGAGGTAAAGTGGAAGGTATTCTAATTAGGTCTTCTAAAGTAACTAATGGGAGTAAATTGGACACTATTCTAATCAGGTATCATAAGGTAACCAATCAGAGCAAATGGGGTAAGGTCTTCAGTCAGATCTGTATAGCAAAGAGAATGCCTCACAGCTCAGTGTTATGTATGACACTAATTTCCTGACATCAGGGCCTTGAGCCTCTCTTCCTTGCTGGGCCCACGGCACTCTACCTTCCAGAGTACTACTTTCACCTTCATCTTCAATATAATCTGTACTTTGCTTGTTAAAAAAATATAAATAAAATGAATGGGTTTGGGTACTACCCAAGTTGAATGAGAAATACATTAATTCTGGAGTTGAGATCTCACAACTAAGAGGTGTTATTTTGCACTGCTAAAGCAACCTGTTTTGTCATGTTGGGACAATAACCGAGTGGAGCCTGATCCTCTGGTCTTTTCTACAAGCTGAACTAGTATAGCCATGGAGGTCCAGATACAAGATATAAGCCCAATACTTTGCCTCTAAGAGAGAGAGGCTCCTGTTTCCTGTAGACTTCCTCTCATGAAAGATGTCAAGCTAAAGCCAAAATTTTTTGAAATATGATTCATCAATGGGCAGGTTATCATCCAGCATACACTGTCTGAAACTTGAATTGTACTTGTCTAACTTGATGCCCACTCATCTTAAATATGGCTAAATGTTTACGTGGGTGGTTTACACTGGGAGCACATCGCGATATACAGGAACATTTTTCATCATCACTGTCTGGGTGCAGGAAGGGGTGTTACTGGCATCTAGTAAATAAAGGCCGGTGATTTTACTAACCATTCTAAAATTCACAAGAAAGCCTGCCGCAACAAAGAATTATTCATCCCAAAATATCAATAAACCAAGGTTGAGAAACCCTGGCTGGCTTATATGCTTACTGACCTGAAAACTTGCAGACTCCACTGTTTAATTGAGCCCTTGCAAATCCTACAGAAACAATGATGACTGTGAAAGTCTTTGCCCCGGTGACATTTTATAAATGCCCTGTTTTAGAATCAGATGCTAATCCAAGATTCTATCTTAAAAATATAAAGAACCAGAACTTGCTTCAGTGGGACAATAATTTGTATGGTCTACCAGATTAGCCTTTGATACTGTCATTTGAGATCATTTTTACAAACAACTAAATCTGGTGTTAAGGTAATTCTCTGTGACTTGATTCTTAATTGAATGTTGATTTCTCCATGTAAGCCTACTGATCTTGGCAGAATTAAAGCTTAACATTTAGCATTCAAGCAAGAAGAATAGATCAAATCTGGCTCAGTTAACTTTCCTGTGTTTCAGAGTTTGTTAGCAGTTTCCTTGTTTTGTATGCAGTTATCTTATTATACCTTTTGCTCTTACCCATTCCTTTCCAGGGTCCCAGTGCAATGACCTTACAATCAACAGTAGTGTTCT
>PVHX01010044.1:49429-72162 GCA_004024805.1 Geosciurus inauris | reverse complement strand
TTTTTTTTTTTTTTTTGGGTACTGGGGATTGAACTCAGGGGCACTCGACCACTGAGCCACATCCCCAGCCCTATTTTGTGTTTTATGTAGAGACAGGGTCTCACTGAGTTGCTTAGCGCCTCGCCGTTGCTGAGGCTGGCTTTGAACTCGCGATCCTCCTGCCTCAGCCTCCCTGAGTGCTGGGATTACAGGCTTGAGCCACCGCGCCCGGCTGGAGATGCAGATGTTTCTATGTCAATTTTTCCACATTCTTCCTCCTCCACGTGGCTTGGACAAGGTTAAGGCTGATTCTGAGATCCTGGCACCCAGCACAAGATTTTGCACAGGGAGGATATCAGCAAATATTTTTTGATTCCTTTAAGGGTAAGGAATGGATCTTTTTCATCTCATCTCCCACTCTGTCTTCTGCAATCATGTGCACTCTGAGGGCTTGGAAAATATAGTGTGAGACTCTGTTAAATCTCATGGTACCTAGAATAACTGATGCCATTTATCCATCCATTTATCCACTCACTAACTCATTCAACACGTGTATCACATATATGCTCTTTGTCAAGATCTGTGTAGGTCAGTAGAATCTGACATAATATTCTTGTGTTCATATATGAATACACGGCCAGTATAACTCCACATCATGTAGAACCACAAAAATAAGAAGTTATATTCCATGTATGTATGATATGTCAAAATACATTCTACTGTCATGTTAACTAAAAATAACAAAGTTTTTTTTTAAAAAAAAAAATCTGTGTAGGTACTGTGAAGAGAACAGACTCCGTCCCTGCCCTCCTGGAATTTCCAGAGTTCAAGGTCAAATTGAGAGGAGGGAATATAGTCTGCACTGGAATTTCCAGGGAAGGGGTCCTTAAGAGAGGAGACCAGAGACTGATGTGACTCTAGCTCTACTCTTATGTGTAATGCTGGGTGTGCATCCTGTTATTAAATCTTCACGACCTTGAACGCATGTGTTCATAGCAACCTTAAAACAAATGAAGAAACCTAGGCTTAGAGAAGTGACGGCTTGTTAGAGGAAGAGATGGGACTTGAATTCTGGTTGGTTTGACGCCAAAACTTCTGCTTATTACTCTTCATCTGAATGGAAGGAAGATAAAGGGTAAAGGGAGGACGGGATTTGGGGATTTTTACAACACTGCCATTGGGAAATCTCCAGAATTAGTTCACAGCTGTCACTTATATACCTGGTATTGAGAAACAGGCTCAGACCTGAGATAAACTCTGGGGAATTTGAACCCAGTCAGCTAGCACTGGGTGTCCTCTGCCAAGCCAACCCCACCCCATTTGGGACCAGAGTCTTATTTTCTACAGTTTATACATGCAGTAGCCCACATTTTCCCTCTCATCTTTCCCCAAACTCACTAGCACAGATGTGGAAGAAATGGCCTGGCCTCTTCTGAGGTTCCTCTAGTGGGACATTTCATCTAAAATACCAAACATAGTGGCATAAAGTTACTCAATGTCACTTATTAGTCTTTTAATAGCTATAGGAGATGTAGTGATATCCCTTTTGCATTCCTGATATTGACAATTTGTGTCTTCCCATTTTTTTCCTTGACCAGTCTGGCTAGAGACTTATCAATTTTATTTATTTTTTTAAATGATTTTCTATACTTACCTGTTTATTCCTTTCTACTGCTTGCTTTGGCTATATTTCGCTCTTCAGGAGCTTAGATTATCAATTCTGTTTTTCTTGTTTTCTCTTATAAGTAGTAAATGCTATACGTTTTCCTCTGAAAACTGCTTTTGTTACATCCCATAAATGTTGGCTGGGCGTGGTGGCACACGCCTGTAATCCCAGCACTTTGGGAGGCTGAGACAGGAGAATCATGAGTTCAAAGCCAGCCTCAGCAAGGGCAAGGCACTAAGCAATTCAGTGAGACCCTGTCTCTACATAAAACACACAAAATAGGGCTGGGGATGTGGCTCAGTGCTCAAGTACCCCTGAGTTTAAACCCAGGTACCAAAAAAAAAAAAAAAAAAAAAAAAGTTGATATGTTGTGTTTTCATTTTAATTCAGTTAACAATATTTTAAAATTTTCTTTGTAATTTCTCCTTTGATCTATTGTTATTTAGAAATGTTTTGTTTCCAAATATTGGGGGATTTTCAGCTACATTTTTGCTATTGATTTGTAGTTTAATTTTATTTTGATTATAAACATAATTTATATAACTCCAATTCTTTTAAATTTGTTAAGAGTTGTTTCATGGATAGAATTTTGGTGAATTGTCTGTCTTGGCAATTATTATTATTTTTTTTTTGCCAGTCTTTAAGGTGTACTTGAAAGAAGTGTTATTCTGCTGTTTTGTGGTTAGTGTTCTATAAAAGCCAGTAATAACAAGTTATTTGATATGATTATTCAGTTATAACATATCTTTCTGATTTTCCATTTGCTTGTTCTATCAACTAATGAATAAAGAGAAAATTTGAAATCTCTTCTTTAATTGTGGACTTGTGTATTTTTTCTTTCAATTCTCTCAGGTTTTGTTTTGTGTATTTTGAAGATTTATTATTAGAGTGTATGTGTATTTAGAGTTATTATGTCTCCTTGATGAATTGGGTCTTTTATCATCATATAATATCCTGATAATAACTGTTCTGAGACCTAGTTTGTCTGATAGTAATACAACCATCTTAATTTTCTTTTGGTCACTGATTATTGATGGGTGTTATAACTTTTTCCAATCTTTTACTTTCAACCTGTCTATGTTTTTATATTTAAATTGAGGTTTTCATAGCATGTGTTTTTTTGATCCAGTCTACCTTCCTGAGGTTGAGGCAAGAGGATTGCCAAATTCAAGGTCAGCTTTTGTGAGGCCCTAGGCAACATAGGGAGACCCTGTCTCAAAATAAAAAACAAAAAGGGATGAGCTCAGTGATAAAGTGCTCTTGAGTTAAATCCCCAATACAAAAAAAAAAAAAAAAAAATCCAATCTGCCAATCTCTACCTTTCATTGTTAATAAAATTGACATGGCTAGATCTAAATCTACTACTTTGCAAGTTGTTTTCTGATTTTCTCATCTGCTCACTTGTCTGTTTCCTCTCTTTTTATGCCTTATTTTAGATTAACTTGGTATTTTATTATGATTTTATTTGATATCACTATTTTTGCTTTGGACAGTTGATTATCTTTTGAAGTTATTTAAAATGAGAACAGACATCTGCTGCTATAGCAGAATACCCGAGACTGGGTAATTTAAAAGAAAAACAGGTTTATTGTGGCTCATGACTTTGGAGACTGGAAAGTCCGAGATTGTGTGGTTCCACTGAGAAAGCAGCTTTGATTCAAGTCAAAAAGCTATTCAAGTCAAGAAGTGCAAGCAAATGTGTTTGGAAGAGTGAAAAGAGGGCCAAACTCTCATAATAGCTCTCCTTTTCCTGGAAGAAAGACATTAATCCATTCATGAGGGCTCCACTCATCACCCAGAGACCTCTTAATGCCATTGCACTGAGGAATTATAGTTCCAAATCAAAAATTCTGGGGGACACAAACAATAGCAACAATCTTTTATATTTTCTTTCTTGAATGTTCTTTAACATTTCTTGTTGCGCAGGCCTGCTGAAAAATTCTCTTAGCCTTTATCTGTAAAAGGTTTTCTTTTACCTTCATTTTTGAATGGTATTTCCATTGGGGATGGAATTCTGGGATGACAGCTTTTCCCTTTCAGTACTTAGAAATATCTCTCCATTGTCTTCTGACTTGCAAAAATTCTGACAAAAATCTACAGTATTATATTTGTTCTTTTGGATACAGTATTTCATTTTTCCCCTCTGGTTGCTCTTAACACTGACTTTTTTTGGTACTGGGGATTGAACTCAGAGGCACTCAACCACAGCCACATCCCCAGCCCTATTTTGTGTTTTATGTAGAGACAGGGTCTCACTGAGTTGCTTAGCATCTCACTTTTGCTGAGGCTGGCTTTGAACTTGTGATGCTCCTGCCTCAGCCTCCCGAGCCACTGGGATTATAGGCATGCACCACCACATCCAGCTAACACTAATTTGTATTTTTGTCTTTGACAGTTTGCATACCTAGGCATGTCTGTGTTTTGCATTTATCCTGCTTAGGGTTCTCTGAAATTATTGGATCTGTGATTTTTTTGTCTTTCATTAAATTTAGAAAATTCGCAGCCATTACTTCTTTGAATATTTTTGCTCTTCCTCTTCTCTTTTTTCCTCCTATTCGGAATGCCCACTGCATACAATTTGGACTTTAATATTATTCCACAGTTCTTAGATGTGTCATTCTCTCCTTCCCATATGCATTCTTTTTTCTCCTTATGTTTCATTTTGATAATTTCTATTGTGAATATTCGCTATTTCTTTCCTCAGCTGCCTCCAGCCACTGGTGAGTGCATCAAAGAACTTCTTCACCTTTGATAGATAGTTTTTTAGTTCTGGCATTTCATTTGACTCAATACATACATAACTTCACCTTTGATAGATAGTTTTTTAGTTCTGGCATTTCATTTGACTCAATACTTACATATATGCATATATATTTATATTACATATGTATGTATATGTTATATTATTCATATATATATAATTTCTCTGCTAAAATTCCCCTTTAGTTCATATGGTTATCTATCTTTTCTATTGATCCTCTCACTTATTAATCAGAGTTATTTGAAAGTCTCTGTCTTACAAGTGGGTGCTATTCCAATACCTTGCAGTTCCATTCATCCGACAATCTGCTATGTGTTTTATTTCTTAACAGATTTTTCTTTTTCATGGATAACTCCTATTTTTTGATGGAACGCTAATCATCATATATAAAAAAGAGAAGAAAGCAAACGAGATAGAAGTCTTCCTTGGAAATGGACGTGCTTCTTTTTCTCTTAGATGGCTGGTGTGAGGTTCATCTGGTCAGAGTTGAGCTGGGTTCAGGTACAGTGATAGCTATCACCATCATTGCCAATGTTTCCAGTGGTTGGCTGCTGCTAACTTGTACTGAGGTGGAGACTAGGGTGTGAAAGAGTTCAGTCTCTCTCTTTCTAACAGCTTTTTGGAGATATAACTCACATTCCGTATAATTCACACATTTAAATACACAATACAATGCATTTTAGTATGTTCAACAGAGTTGTGCAACTATCATCATAATCAATTTTAGAATATTTCATAACCAAAAAAAAAGTCACCAAAGCGCCTATAGTTGCCAGGGCTGAACAGAAGGGAAAATAGGTGAAAGGTTTCTGTTTGAGAGACTGAAAAAAAGGTCTGAAATTAGATTATAGTGTCTTTTGTGATGTAATGATGTGAATGTAATTAATACCACTATAAAATGGTTACAGTGGCAAATTCGATGTTAAATATATTTGACCAAAGGGTTTGTTTTGTTTTGTGCTGTGTTTTTTTTTTTTTTCTTGTTTTGTTTTGTTTTGTTGCAGCGCTGGGGAGCAAACTCAGGGCCTCACCCATTTTAACCACAAATTTGTTTAAAAAGCATTTTTAGAAGAAACCCTGTGTCCATTAACTATCATTCCCCAGTCACTCATCTCTCCTAGCTCTAAGCAACCACTATTCTACTTTCTGTCTGTAATATTTGTTTATTCTGGACATCTCCTATAAATTGCACCATGTAATATGTAATATGTGATATTTTCTGTCTAGCCTTGGTCACTTAGCATATTTTCAAGGCTCATCCTTTTTGTACAATGTACTTCATTCCTTTTTGTGATCAAATACAGTTCCATTGCACAGATGCTGCATTTTGATTATTCATGCCTCAGCTAATGAACATAGAGGTTATTTCTACCTTTGGGCTATTAAGAATAATGTTGCTATGAACATTTGTGTACAAAATTTCATGTGAACATATTTTCCATTTCTTCTGTTATATACCTAGGAGCAGAATTGCTGAGTCCAGTGGTAACTGCATGGTTCATTTCATGAAGAACCTCTAGCTGGATGTGGTGGTGCAAGCCTGTAATCCCAGAGACTCAGGAGGCTAAGCCTGGAGATTGCAAGCTCAATGTCAGCCCCAGCAACTTGGTGAGGTCCTAAGCCACTTAGTGAGGCCCTATCTCAAAATACAAAATGAAAAAGGGCTGGGGAAGTGGCTCAGTGGTTAAGGGCTTCTGGGTTCAATCCCCATTACCTCCCCCCCCAAAAAAAAACTTTTTGAAGTTGTTTATACCACTTTATATTCCTGACAGTAGTGATCCAACTTCTCCATATCTTTGGCAATACTTAATATCTGACTTTTTGATTCTAGCCATTTTAGTGTGTATGAGTGGTATCTCATTGTGATGTTGAGCATCTTTTCATGTGCTTATTGGACATTTGTACATCTTCTTCTAAGAAAAATCAATTCAAGTCCCTTATCACTCACATTCTTTACTACACTGAAATTTTAATGGTTGTCAGGCCAGATTCTTTTTTTTAAAATAACTTTATTTTTATTTATTAATTTGTATGTGGTGCTGAGAATCGAACCCAGTGCCTCACCCATGCTAGGTGAGCGCTGTACCGCTGAGCCACAACCCCAGCCCATGTCAGGCTGGATTCTGTTATTCGATACTTTAGTACAGAAGACGGTCCCTATGGTTTTTCCCCCTTTTTGGGCAGTGTTGGGGATTGAACGTAGGGGCTCATGCAAGCGAGGCAAGCACTCTACCACTGAGCCACATCTCCAGCACAAGTCCCTTATCAGATATATGCTTTGTAAAAATACTCTTTCCTGTTCTGTGGATTATCTTTTAAATTTCTTGATGGTATCCTTTCAAGCACCAGAGCTTATAATTTTAATGAAGTCTTTTTCTCAGTGCTTGTGCTCCACTCTCAGCTTTCGATCATCCCTGTACACCTACGTCACAGGGAACTTCTGTCCCCATGCTGTTGCCCTTCTCCAGCGGTAACTGCTGTTGACTTGTTACTCTGTAGTAGGGTCATGTTGGGCACAAGGGGTTCTTTATTACTTAGGTCCAGCGGGATCTTGAGGAGGTCCAGTTACATCTACCTTACTCTTGCAAGTAGGACTTCATTAAAATAAAACATTTACAAAAAAATAATTTAAGACTTTGAGCATTAAAGATTCATCAGTTGGGGGGCTGGGGTTGTGGCTTAGTGGTAGAGCACTCGCCTAGAGTGGGTGAGGCACTGGATTCGATCCTCAGCACCACATACAAATTAATAAATAAAAATTAAGTTATGATTTTAAAAAGTCAACCTTTATAAAAAAAAGATACATAAGTTGGGCAACATTCAAAACTGGGAGAGCCAGGCATGGTGGCGCATGCCTGTAATCCCAATGGCTCAGGAGGCTGAGGCAGGAGGATTGAGTTTAAAGCCAGCCTCAGCAACGGCGAGGCGCTAAGCAACTCATGAGACCCTGTCTCTACATAAAACACAAAATAGGGCTGGCGATGTGGCTCAGTGGCCTAGTGACCCTGAGTTCAATTCCCAGTACTAGAAAAAAATAAAATAAAAAAAAACTAGGAGAGGTTCACAATGCTCTGCTGCAGGAGCATGAGTGGCCAGCTTTCGAAAGCGGAACACAAGGAAATAAGTGAATTATTTGATTGGCTATAGCTAGGCATTTGCCTTATTTGAGTGTAATCTGCATTAAGTCTCTAGTTAGAGATTGGTTGGTGGTTTCTGATTGGATACACTGAATTGGGTTTGATGTTCTTATGCATGTACCCAGTGCCCCAGAACCATCTGTGTCTAGTGACCTCCCAATTAGTTATTTAAACAGATTTTTTGTCCTTTCTGAACATCCCTTTCCCATGGCAGCTACCTGTTGCCTTGCATTCATAGCTAATCTTGGATAGAAATCAGTTGCCCACACTTCTCCCAGTGGGTGACCACCTCTACTTAGTATCAGGGCAGGAACCTAAGATGCAGTTTCTTGTATGTCTGCAGGGACAGGGTTTTTTGGTTTCTATTCCTCCTATAAGAGTAGCCTTGGGCTGGGGTTGTGGCTCAATGGTAGAGCTCTTGCCTCGCATGTGTGAAGCACTGGGTTTGATCATCAGCACCACATAAAAATAAATAAATAAACAAAATTTATTGTGTCCATCTACAACTAAAAATATTTTTTAAAAAAAGAAAAAGAGTAGCCTTGTTATAACAACCACAGGCCTGACTAGGGGTGAGGACAAGGTCCCCACTACAAGGAGCAGATGAATGTGGCCTGTGTTCCTCTCTCAGAGGCAGTGTACTTCTGCCTGGGCTGTCCCTCCCCTAAAGTCTTAAGACTTTTCCTTGGGGAAAGATGGACAAAACAAAGGAGTTGGGACTTCTTGACTGCCCACAACAGCACGGTGCCCACCCAGTCTTTCTGTGGGCACTTGGCAGAGGCAGGTGGAGAGGGGCCTCTGAGTGAATCTAAACCCCCACACCCTTTTATCTGAGGCTCTTGATGATTTCAACCAACATGCTAGGCCAAGCTAGAACTTTAAGAGTTTGTTAAGATTTTATTTTTTAAAATTTGTTATTTGTTCTTTTTAGGTATACATGACAATAGAATGTATTTTGACATATCATGCATAATGGAGTATAACTTCCCATTTTTGCGGTTGTGTGTGATATAGAGTTACACTGGTTGTGTATTCACATATGAACATAGGAAAGTTATGTCTGATTCATTCTACTGTCTTTCACATTCCCATCCCCTCTCCCTTCCTCCAATTCCCCCCTGTCCAATTTGGTGACACTACTCTACTCTACTCCTCCTCCCCAGCCTGTTGTGAGTCAGCTTCCGCATATGAGAGAGAACATTCAGCCTTTGATTCTTTGGGATAGGCTTATTTCACATAGCATGATAGTCTCCAGTTTTGTCCATTTACCTGCAAATGCCATAATGTCATTCTTCTTTAAGGCTGAGTAATATTCCATGTGTATATGTGCCACATTTTCTTTATTCATTCATTTGTTGAAGGGCACCTAGGTTGGTTCCCTAGTTTAGCTACTGTGAATTGAGCTGTTCTAAACATTGATTTGGCTATATCACTGTAGTATCCTGATTTTAAGTCCTTTGGGTATAAACCAAGGAGTGGGATAACTGGGTCAAATGGTGGTTCCATTCCAGGTTTTCTGAGGAATCTCCATACTGCTTTCCAGAGTGGTTGCACCAATTTGCAGTCCCACCAGCAATGTGTGAGTGAACCTTTTCCTCTGCATCTTCGCCAACATTTATTGTTACTTGTATTCTTGATTGTTAAGATTTTATTAGATATCTTTTTTTCTGCTTATATGGTGGCTACCTGTCTTCCATATACTGCCAAAAATGAAAGAATTCATGTGTCCTGTTGAAGCCAAAATTAGACAGGCAGTGTAGATAGGTAAATCGAGTCAGGTGGATCAAAGAGGCCAATTTGGGTCTGGGAAGTTGGAGAAGTATTGAAATGCTAAGGCCTTCAGGGCCCTTCCTCCACCCTTATCTGGATAAACCTGTTCCTGCTCCAACCTATTGCTAAGGTAACCTGTCCCAGGGATTGTCCCTCCCTACAGGGAGTTGTTAATCACGCCCTCTTCCTGCCCAAATCACTCCACCTGGGTCCTTCCCCCTGTCCATCTGCCTTTCACCTTTTGGCCATCCCACCCAGCATCTCCTGGGCCTAGTCACATATGCAGGAAGGAGAGAGATAAGGACAAGAGAGCAGGAGAACAAAGGAAGCCTAGGACATAAAAAGGCAGAACACTTGTACTTCTTGGGATACCAGGATACCAGCTATGGCCCCCTTCTCCCTCCCAGGAGAAGTCTATGTTTCCCCTTTTTAAATAAGCCCTGCTTTATATGCTTGCCTCAGTGTGCTTCTCTAATGTTAGACTTCAACATGTGAAGAAGTAGAACTTGTTGCTGGTAACCAGCGGTATCACTGTCTTGGAGGACAATTGATGTTCATGTGACAAGCCTTGGTGGATTTGCCACATCGGCTCCAAGCAGATGGCCAGGCTTGAAGTCCTGAGCAGAGAAAGAACCGTGCTCCAGTAGGACTAATTCCTGACTGTCAGGACCTTGACCAAATTTCCTCAGCCTCCCCAGGGAAACAGTACAGCTCCATAGACAGGGGGGCAGGGACTCCAGAGTTAGGTTCCCTGGGATTGAATCCCACTCTACCCTGTACCATCAGTGTGACCCTGGGTGAATTACTTGACCTCTCTGTGCCTCAGCTACTTTATCTGTCCCCAATGTGGACAATAATAAACCAACTTTGTAGAAATGACGTGAAGATTAAATGGGACCATGTAAAACTCCCACCACAATGTCTGGTACATTAGAGTCCCTATAGTCATCGTCAGCATTGCAACTGCTAGCAGTAACAGTAGTTGTGGTAGGACAGTGCCATGCTAGTACTTTCAATGTCTCCAAGACTCTACTACCAGCTATTTGGAGCACAATGGAGTTTTTCTTTGTTTTGCTAAGAGGTAGGCCGGGTAGGCCTCTATTTGCTTTGTGACCTTTGGCCCGGTCCCTGGCCAACTGTGGCCCATGTATCTGTTTCTATAGCTGAGAGTTGAACTGACAGCCTCCAGCTGTTTGAATCTGTGGCAGGGAGCAGGGTGGGGAGGGAGTTAAGGGAGGGCTTTGGAACAGTTAGTCACAGAGATGGTGTCTGACCATCTATAAATCACATAAATTGCCAATCAGAGAATTAGGGTGATCAGAGAGCTCACGTTCATAGAGTGCTTTAATTGTCAAGGTTCAGTCGTATCAGGATGTAATTTAGCTATGACAAAGTTGTTTGTGTGTGTACTTCAACTATAAGCACTTGGAAATGGTTAAGATGGTAAAGTTTGGCTGAGGTTGTGGCTCAGTGGTACAGCACTTACCTAGCATGTGTGAGGTACTGAGTTTGATCCACAGACCACATAAATATAAATAAATAAATAAAATAAAGATATTGTTTCCATCTACAACTAAAAATTTTTTCAAAAAAGATAGTAAAGTTTGTATTAGTATATTTCACCATATTTAAAAAGGAAAAAGAGACTTGAAAATAGAAGAGAGACCAGTAGATTAGAGGAAGGGCCAGGGGGATGGGGGGAAGGAAGGGAGAGAAGATACTGGGAAATAATATTGACCAAATTATATTGTTATATCTTGTGCATGTATGAATATATAACAACAAATCCCACTATTATGTATAATTATAATGTACTCATAAAAATATGGGGGGAAAAGACAAAAACATTGAGAAATCTGACAAAATAAATACATTTTATAACCTAGAGAAATAAGACCAAATAATGGAAACAAAGCCCTCTCTGAATGAGCACTGGCAGGGGAAGGGGGGGAGTTAAACCTGCAGTACTTCTGTCCACTTCAGCAAACAGAAGGGAAAAAGGGCTGGGTGGTGCCATGCAGTGGGAGATACACACCCATCCCACCCGGGTTAGCTCACCTGCCCTGAGCATCCACTGGCACCCAACCCTGGGCCCAGAGTCCCTGGGGAGTCTATGGCTTCTTTTCTTTTCTTTTTCTTTTTTTTGTACTGGAGAATTGAACTCAGGGGCACTCGACCACTGAGCCACATCCCCAGCCCTATTTTGTGTTTTATGTAGAGGCAGGGTCTCACTGAGTTGCTTGGTGCCTTGCCATTGCCGAGGCTGGCTTTGAACTCACGATTCTCCTGTCTCAGCCTCCCTAAGTGCTGGGATTACAGGCATGTGCCACGGTGCCTGGCTTCTGTGGTTTCTTTCTGAAGCCAGGGTGAGTCACTAGAGGCTGAGCAGGTGGGACAAAAAAGATGGGATTCCTTTAATCTTTTCTTCACTTGAGTCTCCTTTGTGCAGTGTCCTTTGACTTTCACAAAGCCCGGGGCTCGGGGCTCGTGTCAAATCAGTGAGGCCACAGGACTGAGCCAGTCATATAACCCTGGAATAGTACATAACAAGAGCAAAAATAGCCACAAGCTCTTCAAAGCTCACCATGTGCCAGGGACCTGCCAAGTGTGCTACATGCCTTATCCTGGCTAATCCTCACAGCAACTTGTCAGGTCGCTCCTGTGGCCATCTCTCCATTGGCAAATGCAGAAACTAAGGCACAGACCTTTAAGTAACAGGTTCATTCATTCAAAGAGAGTGCTGTGTGCGTAGGGCATGGAGTTGAAGCTTGAGTCTTGTGCTTTGAGATGCTACTTTTGCTGGAGCCCCACCGCTGGCCTTCCACAGGTGGGGAATGGAGTCCCCTGGAGCTTCGGCTGACTTCTGAAAGTGGCTCAGCCAGGTGATGAGAGAATTAAAGTTGGCATGCAAGTCTCTCAATTTCCAGCATTGTACCTTTCCAGCATGCAAGTCCTCATCTGAAGATCACTCAGAACACTCTCAGCCTCCAAGTTGCCAACCGGTAAAGGCAGGGTGGCACAGTTCAGACTGGAGAGGAATTCTTTCCTTGCGGACCCTCATTCGTAAAGTTTTGTTTGTTTTTTGCTTTCTGATCCTGAGTGCTTCATTTCCCAAGGATAGAGAATGGTTTTAGGGGACACCACCGGAATTGGGGGACCCCAGCAGGTTCAAGAATACTTCTCAGCCCAGGACTGTTGTGGGATGTTGCACAGAGGGCCTCAGGCCTTCAGGGGAGGTGAAAGTG
Organism: Geosciurus inauris; assembly: GCA_004024805.1. Lineage (NCBI taxonomy): Eukaryota > Metazoa > Chordata > Mammalia > Rodentia > Sciuridae > Geosciurus > Geosciurus inauris. The sequence goes on along the minus strand of PVHX01010044.1, from coordinate 59,604 downwards.
AGCAGATAGTATGCAGGAGAGAACCTGAAGTCCTGTCTCCCCTCACGAGCCTCAATGTCTTCTTTGGGTTGCAAGGAGTCAGTCAAGGTAAATGGCTCTAGTCCCAGCCTCCTTGGCGTTTTTGGCAGTATCCCTGAGGTGAGAAGTCCATGTGAGACTGGCTTTTTAGGGAAACGCCCCAGGAGGATCTGGGAAGGAGCTGGGTAAGGAGGGCAGGGCAGGGCAAGAGGCTAAACAAACTGCAATTCAAGGCCCAACAGCCTCAGTCCATTCCTCAGGGAGCCCTGGAATGTGACTTGTGCCCTGGAGTTTGTTCCCACTTGAAGCCAGGCAGCTGTCTTTCACCAATTAGTCCTGACTGAGGGTCACCTGGGGGTGGTAGCGGGCAACGTAATTCTCAGGGGTTTACCACGTTCCACAAGTGAGGAAAGTGTCTTCAGTAGTCTGGGGCAAGCTCAAGAGAGGTGCAGGGGCAGGAGCTAGAAGGACAGTATGGGACACTCAGAAATGGTAAAGTGAGTCTGAGAGCTGGGGTGTGGCTTAGTGGTATAGTGCTAAGGAAAAATTTTTAAAGAAAAATTTAAAAAGAGGCAGGCATGGTGATGCATGCCTGTAATCCCAGCAGTTTGTGAGGCTAAGGCAGAAGGATCTCCAGTTCAAAGTCAGTCTCGGCAACTCAGTGAGGCCCTAAGTAATTCAGTGAGACCCTGTCTCTAAATCAAATACAAAAAAGTGCTGGGGATGTGGTTCAGTGGTTAAGTGCCCATGAGTTCAATCCCTGGTATGCTCCTCAGAAAAATTGAAAAAGACTCTGGTGGTCTGGTGGAGGGCATCAGTGCCCCTGAACCACCCTCAGGATTCACCTTCATCATTTCAGGATTCATCTCTCTCTCCAACAGCACTGGATCACTGGGAGAAGAGTGAGGGTTCCTATAGACTGAGAGCCCCAAGTTTTTTCTACATAGGAGCTTTGAAGCATGGGGGTACAGTCTGCAGATCCTCAAAGAACTACACGTCACAGTTTGGTAGGGCCGAGGGCACCTGGCTGTCCTCTGCCCTCTCAACTGCTGCCCATGCACAGAGCCTGCACACAGCTGTACACATTCTGACACATGGGGGCACAGGTGCCCTGCTCTACACAGACTTGTACCCACAGATTCATGCACAGTCATGTGCAAGCTTTCACACAGCCCTCGTGTACCACGGACACCCCTTACAGAAATATATCCATAGACACGCATGCACGCTCGAGCACACGTACTCCTGAACATGTAGTCAGAAGCATGGCCAGTGAAGGTACTTTTTTTTCCACCCTAATTATCAGTGAACAGAAGGGAAGGGGAATGGGCAGACAGAGTCCAGGGCCAGGCCGGTTGCAGCTGGTCACTGAGGATTGACCTTTGGCTGGAATGGCCTAGATCACGCCAGTCCCAGAGCCCAGGCTTATGTTTGTCTAGAGTGTCCTATGGAGGACTGATAAAGGTGTCTGGGAGCTCAGCTGCTGCCCCTGCCTACAGGACTCCACTCCCACCTTTGACCCAGGCCTTAGAGTCAGCCAGGAGTCCCCTGCCCCCATTGTACAGATGAGGAACTGCAATCCAGGGAGGAAATAAACTGGGGATCCTGAGACCCAGCCCTAGAACCAGCCCTGCTTCCTCTCCAAGTGACTAGAGCACGAACCTTCCCATTGGGAAGCAGGAACATAATTCAGAAAGGGATGGCCCTGAGGGACTCCCAGTCTAGAGGAGTCCACAGGTGTTTAAAGAGCGTGATCAGCTGATCAATGCTGGGCTGGCAGGAAGCAGGGGCTGTGGAAGCCCAGAGGGATCGGGGAAGGCTTTCTGGAGGTGGTTCTGAGATGACTCAAAGGAACCAGGGGAATTAGACTTGGGTGGAAAAGCCGTCTTAGGCAGAGGAAGCATCTTGTGCAAAATAAACATCAGAAGCTCGGGTGGAAGCAAGGCACCCCAAGAAAGGCAAGAAGTTCATTCTGGCTGGAGGGGAGGGAGTGGCTGGAACCAGACAGCCAAGGCCCTGGACCATCCAGAAGGCACATGGGAACCTCCAGAAGGTTTGAACCAGGGGTCTGGTATGGTCAGACTTTTGCTGGGAAGCTGCCTTTGATGCACTGGGGAGGGGACACATGGGACTGGGAGATGAGGCAATTGATTAAATAGGGGCTGGTAGAAGCTTTGCAGGCCAAAGGGAAAAGCTGAAGTTGTTAGGCATGGATTAATAGGATAGAGGACACACATTTGCACAAAACTTTAATTGACAAAACTCAAAATAAGTAATCAAGTGTAATTTTTTGTAAAAGAGGTCTACTAATAAAAAGGATGGAATTCTTTTATGGAGGACAACATTTCACTTAACCAGGCTTGAAGTTGTGTTCCTTGTCACCAAAGCAATTGCAAATCTGCATCTGTAAAAACCCTCCTTAACTCACAGTTCATTCAAACAGAAGAGGTTGCTGACTCATGATCTATACCAATGGAGCCTGGGTGGACATGAGCAAGAAACAAGGGACTGACCCCTTGTCAATGCCAGAACCTCTGCCATTAATACAATTTTCTAGCAATACTCACTCACTGGGAGGGACAAAAAGCCTCTCATTAATAGGCAGATACCAGACATATGAAATCCTACCATTATGATACCTGGGTCCCTCTCCAGCCTTCACCCAGGGAAAGATTAACATCCATATGCCTCTTGGAATTGTACTGTATGCCAGGTATAGAGAGTCACCTGTTTGAGGTCATGGTACACACAGCTAACAGAGCAGGGATTTTTTTTTTTTTTTTTAAATATTTTTTTAGTTGTTTATGGATCTTTATTTTGTTCATTTATTATTTATATGTGGTACTGAGGATCGAACCCAGTGCCTCACGCATGTTAGGCAAGCGCTCTACCACTGAGCTACAGCCTCAGCCCCCAGAGCAGGGATTTGAGCAGGGCTCCTCAGAGCAGTCCCTCCCATTGCTTTGCCCATGCCACCATGTCCTCACCATGGATCCCAGCCAGCGTGGAGGGGAGGAGCATACATGGAAGGAGTAGCATTGTCTCATCTGCCCAATAGAAGCAGATCTCAGGCTCCTGCCTTCATCTACCAGTTCAGTGACAGATCCGTCTTTCTAACATACTTACATTTTCACATTTAACTTCTCACTTGGCATCTCTGATCATTGAAAAATCCCACCCGCAAAGATATCTATGTCTTACTCCCTAGAACCTGTGAATGTTATATGGCAACAAACAAACAAACAAAAAACCCAAGCCTTTGCAAGTATGTTAAGGATTTTGGCACGAGATTATCCTGATGGGGTCTAAATGCAGTCATGTCCTTGTAAAGGAGATTTTACCAGACACAGCAGGCAGAAGGCGAGGTCATAATGGAAGCAGAGGGATTTGAAGATATTACTGGTTTTGAAGATGGAGAAAGAGTTCATGTGTAATTCTAGAAGCTGGAAAAGGGCAAAGAAGTAGATGTCCCCCTAGAGCCTCTGGAGGGCAGGCAGCCCCACTGAGACCTTGCAAAGATGACACTGCTACCACTGATTTCAGACCTCTGGCCTCCAGAACTGTGAGAGAATAATTTCTTGTTTTTGTTTTGCTGTACTGGGGTCTGAGCCCAGGGCCTTGCACATGGTAAGTGAGTGCTGTACCACTGAGCTAGTTGTGGGGTAAGCAACTAAGTTTATAGTAGTCTGCTCCAGTGGCCTCAGAAAACACAGAGCATCCCATAGCAATTTTCTTCATGTAAATACACTTCTAATCCTAGAATAGATTTAGATTACAGAAAAGTCACAAATATAGTAGAGAGAGAACCTATATATCTTTTACCCTTAAAATGCTGCCCTATATAGTATTTTACATCACTACGGTATATGTCACAACCAAAGAGACAAATTGATGCTTTACTATTTTGTTCCCAGTTTTTCCTATTGATTTTCTTCTGTTCTGAGAACCCATCCAGGTGACCATGCTACAGTTATTTGTCACCTCTGAGCCTTCTCTGGTCTGTGACAGTTCTCAGTTTTTCTTTCTGATGACCTTTAGTTTTGAGGAGGATAGGTCAGGTATTTTGTGGAATGTTCCTGAATTTGGGTTCATCTAATGTTCTCCTAATTGTGCTGTGATTTATAGGGTTTGGTGGAAAACCATAGGAGTAAAGCACCTTTCTTATCACGCCATATCAAGAGTACGTATTAGCCGGGCACAGTGGCATACACCTGTAATCCCAGTGGCTCAGGAGGCTGAGACAGGAGGATTGTGAGTTCAAAGACAGCATCAGCAAAAGCGAGGCACTAAGCAACTCAGTGAGACCCTGTCTCTAAATAAAATACAAAATAGGGCTGGGTATGTGTCCCAGTGGTCAAGTGCTCTTGGGTTCAATCCCTGGTACTGACCCCAACCCCCAAAATAGAGTACATATTATCAACTTGACTTACTACTGGTGACATTAATCTTGATCATCAAAATCTTTCCATACTGTACCCTTGGAGGCAAGTTGCTAAGTGTTTCCCAATTCAACTGGGAGACAGCTTAGCTCCTCCTCCTTGAGGTGAGAATATCTGCATAAATTATTTAGATTATTTAGGATTCTTTTTTTCTTTTTTCTTTTTTTGTTTTTGTTTTTGGTACTAGGGATCGAACTCATGGGTACTTCATCACTAAACCACATCCCAGCCCTTTTAATTTTTTTATTTTAAGACAGGGTCTCACTAATTTTGCTTAGGGCTTTTGCTAAATTGCTTAGGCTGATTTGTTTGTGATCCTTCTGCCTCAGCCTTCCAAGCTGCTAGGATTTCAGGCATGCACCACCTTACCTGGCTTATAATTCTTCTGTAAGGGAGATTTGTCTCTCCTCTCCTATTTACCTATTATTTAATCATGTCTACCAGAACATGCTCATGGACGTGTATTTTATATTTTAGATCTTAATCTCAATATTATCTCATTAATTTTGTTGCTCAAATTTTCCCTGCCATCATCACTGGGAGCCTCTTCAGTTGAGCTCTTGTAGAAGATGACTTATCATTCTGAGTTTTAAGATATTTTTACTTTCTGGCACTATAAGATTCTTCAGACTCACCTTATATTTTCCTGGCCCCAGAACTAGAATAAGCCATTTCTTTGAGTATCTTAGGAAACCCCTGTTTTTTGGAGAGTGATATTAGAAGCCAAGATTTGGGCTCTAGGAGTGCTAATTGCTACTGGAGTGCCAATACTTCTCTCAGAAGACAGAGCTGAGGAAAGTAAGTATGTGTACTGACCCAGGTATACATAACTATTTCTATATCTTCATTAAACTAACCATGAGTTCATCCTGATGTATCTCACTCTAATACCTCATCACATGGGCCAGTCGAGCCTCTCTCTCTCTCCAACAGTGAGAACACTGGCTCCCACCATCCATTTACTTATTTGTTCAACCTCATATACATATCCAGTTTCAAAAGGGTGAAGTCACACCCCATGAGAAATTCAACATTACCAACTATATTTCAGTGTTTATGTACATTTGCAATGTAGTTTACAATCAAAATATATTTTTCAAAATTACTTAGGACCATCCTTTCTCTTCCCACTCCCTTTGGGATATTTTCTCATGTGTTTATAAGACAATTAATATTCTCTCATCATCACAGTCTGCATCCCACCCCGGAGTCCTCAACATTATGGTTGATTTTGGGTTTTTTAGCTGCCAATGGAGCTTTATTTTATTTATTTATATGTGGTGCTGAGACTCGAACCCAGTGCCTCACACATGCTAGGCAAGCACTCTACCACTGAGCCACAACCCCAGCCCTATGGGTGATTTTTAAAATGTAATTTCTATACATTAAGTTTCACTTTGTGGGTTTGAACCAACACATCACGTTATATAGACAGTATTACAATACCACATGAATTCATTCTGCCATGGAGAAGGGTCTGAGAAGTTCCCAGAGGAGAGGGGGAAAAACTCAGGACCAGAGGAGTTCTTGGCATATGTGTCACAAAAAAATTTCAGCATGAGCCAGACAAAGATACAGACAGAGGTTTATTTAGGAAGGTAGATACACATTCTAGGGAGAATGCAGGCTATCTCAACAGTGAGAAGCAGTCCTGACCTGTAATTTGTTGAGCAGTTGTAAGTTGTAATTCGCTTTTTTTTTTTTTTTTTTTGTACTGGGGATTGAACTCGGGCACTCGACCACTGAGCCACATCCCCAGCCCTGTTTTGTGTTTTACATAGAGACAGGGTCTCACTGAATTGCTTAGCACCTCACTGTTGCTGAGGCTGGCTCTGAATTTGCGAGTCTCCTGTTTAAGCTTCTCAAAGTGCTGGGATTACAGGCGTGCACCCCCACGCCCAACCTGTAATTCACTTTTTAATTTCGGTGATGGACATTTTTGAGCTCTTCTGGTGTCATCCCCAAAGTCTGAATTACTTTGTTCCTGTGATGAGTGTGTGTTCAAGGACAGAAAACTCCCCCTGGGATGGGGAAGAAAGGTAACCCTGTTTCTCCTGAAACCAGGGACAGACAGAGATTAGGAGAAGAGAGGAGAGATTATGAGAGGGAGAGAGAGAAAAAGAGAAACATGTTCTTTTAAAAATAAGTTGCAGTGGCAGAGCAGCAAGGGATATATTCAAAGCATAAAGGAGACCACTGTTACAAGAACAAATTAGTGAACCTTTCTGAGCCTCACACTAGGACTTTACTCTTTAAATATTCAGGAAATGTCACAGGTTGGGTTTGCCAGGAAGAAGATTCAGAGATGGTGTGTAGCCTGCAAGATGTTTATTAGAGAAAGCTTGGGATCAAGTGATGGAAGGAAGGCAAGACAGCAGAATAGGACGGAGAGAGAAGTCGAATTTCAGTGGTCCTTCAGAGCCACCCTGCTTTGGGCTGGAGTAGCTGAATAATCAGGGGGGTTGAAGGCACTTCCTGTAGCTGGAGCAACAAGTTCTTCCTCAAAGGGGCATCTGGGTGGCACATCCTGTCACCCACCACTTCTGTAGAGTGGAAAGAACACCAGGTGAGAGGCGGAAGACCAATCTTTGGTCTCCCACTTCTCAGCTGTGCAACTTGAGGGACCTCCTCAACTTACCTGGATGTAAGTGGCTAAGATGACAAGTCCCACCAATCCAAGTTTACCAAGTCATTTTGTGCCTCTCAACTCACAACAACCTTACAATGCAAAAAAAAAAAAAAAAAAATGTGTCACAACAATGAGTTCCAGGACAGGGTTACTCCAGTGTGGCCTGGGGCTGGTTCATGCATCTAAGTGAAGAACTGAGAGACTGCTCAGAGGCTTCAGGGAAAGGTGGCATGGTAATTTTGTGTCCAGTGAAATTAATAATAATACGCTTACTATATCTTGGTTTTCTTTTTTTCATTTTTCTTGTGATGGATGGATGGATGAATAAATGAATGAATAAATAAATGTTTGCTTGTTTGACTTTTGGTACCAGGCACTGAACCCAGGGGTGCTTAACCATGAGCCACATCCCCAGCCCTTTTTATTTTATTATTTTGAAACAGGGTCCCCCTAACTTACTTAGGGCCTTGTTAAGTTCTGAGGCCGACCTTGAATTTGTGATCCTCCTCCCTCAGCCTCCCAAGTCACTGGTCTTGTGGTTTATATTTTACAAAATGGATAGGCCCATGAAGGATTAGAAAGAAAAAAAGTAAAACAGCTGGTCTTTGACTACAGATCAGGTATTGATGCCCACACATTGGTCTAGGGCACCCCCGAATACAGGCTTCTGAGAGATTTTACTTATTTTTTTCCCTTAAATTTAGATGGGGACCTTTTTTGATCCTTTACCTGTTCATGTTTCATTGACAGAGTCAGGTTTTTCCTGCTGTTTTATGTTTTGTTCTGTTCGGTTGTTGTTTGTGATACTGGAGACTGAACTCAGGACCTTGTACAAGCTAGGCAAGTGCTCTACCACTGAGCAACATCCCCAGCCCATGTTTTGCTTTTTTATGTAGAGACAGGGTCTCTCTCAGTTGTCCCAGTTGTCCTCAAACTTGTAATCCTCCTGCTTCTGCCTCCCAAGTAGCTGGGATTACAGGCATGCACCACTCCTGGTCCTGATCTTTGTTCTGATAAAATCCTCTTTAAAAAAGAGGGCTGCAGGAAGGATCTGCCTGCCCAGCTTTTGTAAGCTTTTGCATTCATTCTTCTGCTAAAGATGTAACTGCATGTACATGGCAGCAGTTCAGCCTGAAATGGGAAATGCTCAGATTGGGTTTCTGGCCAGGGGCAAAGGGAACACATAGGATCTAAGACATGCAAAGACTGAGTTGTGATAGACACAGTCCTCAGTATTTTCCAAAGTCATTCCTGGCATTTATAAAAGGGAGGGGTAAAGTAAAACCAGCATTTACTGAATGCCCATTTATAGACAAACAATTTACAAGTAAACAAACTGACTCAGTGAAGGGAAGGGACTTATGCAGGGTCACACAGCCAACCAGGGGTCAGCGTGGGGCAGGAGCCATATACCTGGCTGGCTCTCAGAACCCCCCCTTAACCCCACCCCCCGTTCTCCTTGTGCCATTCTGGCAGGTCTGGGGCCAGAACTGGGCGGGATGGGAACAGTGGGTGATAGTTGTCTGAGCAGGCAGCCCTTGCGTTGGACCAGGATTCTAGAAAGTTCTTTAAGCTCTCTGATAAATGAACCTTGTCTACTATAAAGACGTCAGTATGTGTGTGTCACTGAGATAATGCAGGTAGAGCATTCCTGAGCCTAGCACACAGTAGATTCTCAGTCAGTGGCAGAGGGTGCTGAGTCTGCCCTTGTATGAGGTCATCAAGACAGATGTCCAGTTCAGCCCATGGCGTCTTCCGCCCGCACCAGCTCAAGAACCTTCCAGGCTTCCTCCCAAGCTTGGGGAGAAATTCCTGGCTCCTTGACAATGGGCAAGGCAGAGCCAGGGACCTGGTCTACCTTGGTCACCACTCTCTATCTCCAGCGTCTGGAACATCACAAGGGCTTGATAAAAGTTTGCTGAATGAAGATCTGAACTCTGGCCTCCTTTTCTCTAAACCTCACCCTTGCGCCCTGAACCATGCCAGAAGCCTCGGCCCTGTGCCTGCACTTTCCCTTCTGTCTGCCTTTGCTTGCTCAGCAGCTTCCCTCTGGTGTCCTTCCCACCTCCTTGGCAGAGGAGAAAGCAGAGACTCCTTGTGTGATTGAACCGTGGCTCATGCCATGTGGCTGCTGGCTGTGCTATGCTGGCTGACCCCTGTCCCACCTGCCACCCTGGCCAAGTTACCATAAAGCAGTATCAGGCGGGCTGGGCCTTAGCAGGCCCTTTGTCCCCGTTGGAGATAATGCCTGAGAACTTCTCCCCAGGTCAAAGGGTAGCCTGATTTCCAGAGGAGACTCCAGCTGTCCCCCTCACTTGAAGACCTCTGACCCTCTCTATCATGCCTGATAAATCCTGTCATCCTCTGTTGTGTGTGTTGGGACAGAGGAGACAAAATGTGACAGGCTCTGAGGGCATCTGGCTAAATTAAGTACTGAACACTTAGATGGGTAGGGCCCGGCACATTGGTTAGGGAGGCCTATTACAATAAAAAGAATTCTCCAATCTAAGTGGCTTAGCACAGTAAAAGTATTTCTTTTCTAGCTGAACACAAACTTCACAGAAGAAGATATACAATCCATCGACAGACATATGAAAACATGTTCAACATCTTCAGCAATCAGAGAAATGCAAATCAAAACTACCCTAAGATTCCATCTCATGCCAGTCAGAATGGCAATTATCAAGAATACAAACAACAATAAGTGTTGGCAAGGTTGTGGGGAAAAAGGCACACTCACACATTGCTGGTGGAACTGAAAATTGGTACAACCAATCTGGAAAGCAGTATGGAGATTCCTTAGAAAACTTGGAATGGAACCACCATTTGAGCCTGCTATCCCACTCCTCGGTCTATACCCAGAAGACTTAAAAACAGCATACTACAGGGCTACAGCCACTTCAATGTTTATAGCAGCTCAATTCACAATAGCTAAACTGTGGAACCAACCTAGATGCCCTTCAATAGATGACTGGATAAAGAAACTGTGGTATATATACACAATGGAATATTACTCAGCAATAAGAGAGAATAAAATTATGGCATTTGCAGGTAAATGGATGGAGTTGGAGAATATCATGCTAAGTGAA